>JAUUEB010503754.1:0-10253 GCA_032362205.1 Clione limacina | reverse complement strand
TCTCTCTCTTTCTCTCTCTTTCTCTCTCTCTCTTTCTCTCGTCCCCTCTCTATCTCCCTCTCTCAGTCTCTCTCTCTCTATCTCCCTCTCTCTTATTAAATGTATAATGCATATTAAGGAAAGGATACACGCCATACGAAAAGTAAGATGCGAAAATGAAATTAAAAGCGTGATAAAAACTAGCGTGGATGAACATGAATAGATACATTATTTGAAATGTTAATTGCCTAGGCTTTCAATGTCTCGGAAAGTTCTCTCAATCCAATCACCAATCTATCCATCTGTTTATCTACCTTATAGATCTATCTATATTTCTATCTCTCAATCGATCCATCAATTAATATATATATGGTATTTCTAGTCTACACCATCCTTGCAAATATGAAAGAGATCCAGTCAAAACTACTCAAGTTATTGCATAACACATAGTTTGAGACATACACACCCACACGACTCTCTCACTTTAAGGAACATTAAAATCCAAGTCCGATTGAGTCATAGGGGGTGGGGGTGGAGAGAAACTTCTCATTCCCCCCAACTTCTCTTAGTTTTTCATCAAAAGAAAGTTATTCAGTCTTAATCTCATTTCGCTGTTAAGCAATTAAATAGCTCGAGGACAGCTTCTTTGACCTTTCTACCACAGATTTCGAGTGATGAGCTTGGGCGATGATTTCTTTGATGATTATGTAACACCCACTGTTCATGTGTTTAGTATTTCAAGTCGCTAAGTGCATCTGATCACGCACGGGGGTATTTATATTGTGCACACACTTCACACTTGTATCACAGAATCAGCTGTCATTCGACTTTTTCTGATGAAATAAGCTATTTTTTCATATAGGGAGGGGCTTGCATTTCAAAAAATAATTCCCCGGGTCCGATTTTTCTTTTCAAACTTTTTCCCTGGGTTCATGTACATGCGGAATTCCTCGGGTTCATGGGAATTAGTCTCTAAATATTGTAACAAATATTTTTCGCGACAAAAAGTATGTAAGATTCATGAAACAAATCCCTGTGTTGAAAATTTTCCCTGGGTCCGAAATCGGACCCTTCGTAGCCACTTTTGAAATGCAAGGGGAGGGGCAATTTATGGTCATTTTGTTATGGAATTACCATTTTTTAGGCTTCTTTATTTCCTAAAATATGTATATGAGGTTACAAAAAGCACCAGCAATAGATGCATACCTTACAGCTTACCAGAGTCATATACATTATTATAATATGAACTTATACGGCTCTTAGTTATATGAACTTTTTTGACTAAAACATTATGGCGGTTACATATAGGAGTATTACACTTTGATATGACTTTTTCCCCCAAAAAGGGTAATATCATAAGGAGATGTGTGTCTTAAATCTTCATGAAAACACCATTGATTTAAGTTTTTTGTACAGTTTTGAATAAATTTCTAATTTTTGTTTGTTATATGTTTATGACAAAGAAATGGATTTTTTGGGGGGTTATTTTTGCAAAATAATTATTGCTTACTTGTAAGTGAAATAAGAAAAAATCTAGTCAAATATTTTATTATTTTTTGTTTTTTTATGAACAATAAACATGTTTTAAACCAAATAAATATGTGTTTTTCTTTGAATCATGTATTTCATTTTTGTATCATGCGGTTGACATTTCATGGAATGGCCCAGTCAGACATTTTCTGCCAAATACTTCAGCTAGAGAAATTTCCTAACAAATTCTTAGTTAGAAATTGTCTGTCAAAGTCTTCAGCTAGAAATTTTCTGCCAAATTCTCCAATAAGGAATTTCTACACTACATGCTGTTGATGTGCTTTTTAAAAAGCATAAGCAAGGTTTTTCTTTTCACATACAATTTTGATCATAAAAAACTAGGTTCCCAGAAAGGGTTGGAACTATTTCCAGGTCTGATTATACATTTCAGTCTTTTTATTTCATGCTAAAACTATTTGAAGTGTACATATTATATAATACATTCCGGGGCAATTACATATATGGTTGTGGTCAGGGTCATGTAATGAAGTTATCAATGAGTTCTAGAGACCATGTAACACTCAAAGGTTTGGCCTCCAAGTTGCATGCATTAGTATGCAAGCTTCCAATGGCCTTGTTTATTACAAGAACACTCCAAAACATGATAATGACATGATATCTGAAGATAGATAGCGACTGTCCTCTAGGCACCAAAGTGTTAGCACAAAACATGTATTCAAAGACATGGATGTCTAAAAAGCAGTAGCCTAGCGTAAAATTAAATAATAAGAATTGACTTTGTTTGAGCTAAAGCAAACACAACAAACAAACAATACTATCACTATCACTATATTATCATCAGTTTGATAAGACCCCTATTTTCTTTCTCCCACAAAAAGATGTGCCCTTTTATCTTACTATATAACTATTCCCTAGAAAATACAAAGAATTTTCTTCTCTCTGTACAAATCAAATTTTAGTAGTAATCAAAATACTTTTCTACAGATTTTTAAAACTGTTTGATTGATGATTTGTGTGTGTATTCAACTGATAAGCTATCAGCTTTGTACAAGGCTATTATAGTACATGGCAGACAGTCCTAACTAGGTCAATGGCTGTATGTTTGCCTGGAGCATAATATGTATAAGTAGAATGCACAATTGATCTCAGATCTTCTTCTTCTCATTCACTCTTACACTTGAATTTGAGTTTCAATAAAAAATAGGACTATTGTCCATAGCATATTTACAGGCCCCTATAGCTTGTCCTGCAGGCCCTTGGCCTAAACTGTACTCTCATGGTGCAAAGGTCCCTGCAATCCTGAAGAATATGTTCTGCTGTCTGGTTGTCCTCCCCAATGGGGCAGCATGCTGACCTCTTTAACTTGATTCTGTGCAGGTGTCTGTTATGCCCAGTACTCTGGTGAAAGATAGTCACATGCTCCTGATGTGATAACAGCATAAGTTCTGTTCTATCAATAAGTTACTTCTATGTTCATATTTTCTCTCAATCCTAGTTTAGTGAATTTTATCATTCTTCTTTATCAAACTAGTCAAAGAGAAACCAACATCTTATAATACTACATATATATCCCTGTTTTCATGTTTAGTTTGTTGCAATGATAATGATTTAGTTAATGAATAACACTTCTCTTTTAATATTCTAAGTGCCAAATGTTTGATAATATAAATGTACAAATAAACATGGATATGATGATGATGAAATTGACTGTAGAAAAGTAAGGATATGGAAGGCGTGGTTTAAAAATATATATATATTACATGACACACCCTAGCCAAATGTTTATCAGGTTCCAACGGAAGCATGATAATTTTGCAAAATACCTATCAACAATAATGAGTACTTACAGAGAAGAAGCAATGAAATGTTTGGAAAAAGTTGTTCTACAGAATATTTGCCAATCTGTCAACCCTGTCTGGACCCATGCCAGTTTGCTTATAAAGCTAAAAGAAGTGTGGAAGATGTCATTCTATCAAATTATTTACTCACAATATATACAGTTATCTTGATTTTCCTAAAAGCTATGTTCGTTGGCACACTTTTATTGATTTTCCAGTGCCTTTAATACTATACAACCTAATTTACTGATTCCTAAACTTCTTAATATGGTATTAAGCAAATGTACATCATTATGGATATTCGATTTTTTAACCCAAAGGCCACAATTTGTCTATTTAAAATCTGATGATGTCACATCATGTCAATCTTCAATCATTATATCAAAAACAGGAGTGCCTCAACGTACCGTATTAGCACCTATTTTATTTTCTATATATATTGAAATGATTGTGTTAAAACATATGAAAACATTCCTTTCATAAATTATGCAGATTACACTTCTATACAAGCTCTTATTTCATCCAACAATGACTTAGTAAACTACAATAATAAGATAGAAAGGTTTGTAAAATGGTGTGATGCCCACTTTCTTCTTTTGAATGTCAGTAAGACAAAAGAAATCATATTTGACTTCAGAATAAAACATAACAGTCACAATCTTTTGTGTATTAAAGACCAGCAGGTAGAGAGAGTTCCTGAATATAAATATCATGTTTGATGAAAAGTTAAAATGGTTTAGGAATACTGAACGTCTACAAATGAAAGATTAACCAAAGATCGTTTCTCATGAAAAGACTAGCTAGCTTCAATATTGATTTAACCATTTTTAATTTGTTCTATGAGTCATGTGTTCTTAGTTTATTTGCTTTCTGTGTGACTGCATGGGATGGGAATGTTACGGCAAAAGACAAACACAAAATGAATAGAAGCATCAAACACGCAAACAAACTCTTGAAAAACACACAGTACAAAGATCTTGATGATTTCTTACAAGAAGCAAGCACACGTAAACTCACGAAGGTAATTGAAGACTGTTCACTAAAAAGCTCCATAAAAATCTCAGTATGGAGCAGCCGTTTCATTCATGTTATTACAAAAACAAACATCTTAATTTTTGTTACCATATGCCATTCGTAACTACAAAATATGATTGATATTGTATTCTGTGTTGTTATTTTATTAATATTATCTTATCTTAAATTTTCAAAAATGTGTGACTTAGCTTGAGTAGCTAGGCACATGCCTGTTTCCACCTTTGCTGCGGGACCTTGCTGTTTTTAACTGGAGGCGATAGCTTAGGTGGACTCATGTCCAGTGTTCTATGATATTTTCTCTAGCTGAGGAATATGAATGTTTTTATTTATTCTTTTTAACAGTGTATATTTGTATCATTATTGCTATTAGTGAGATACCTTAATAAGTATGTTCTTAAATCTTTGATACTTTGTTGATAAACATTTTTAATGATGCTATGACTGTCTTTATTTAGTTATATGTGTGAAGTGAATTAACAGCGAATGTAAACATGTTGTATATTATCCTGAAAAGGACAATAAAGATCATTATTATTATTATTAAAGAAAGTCTGAAAATAACAATTTACCAACTAATACAAAAAACTCTGTACACAAGATGTACATATAAAAATGTGAATATTTTAAGGGGTTTTACGACACCTTCAACACACAGTAGGTTATATTTATTTTTGATGTTGCTACATGATGCCACATAAGATGTAAGGTTACATGATGCCACATAAGATGTAAGGTTAATTTGATTTGAACATTGTACCAAGTTACTGTATACTTACATCAAGCTGACAAGTAATAGCATACCATATACCAGACAAGATTGTTGCTTAATTCCATATTTTATCTTGGGATTCAAACATTCGACTAATCAGAAATAGACATGTATGTTAATCACATTTGAGTTGTCCTTCCCATCTCAATAGTGGGATATTCCTGGGTCAAGCTGTGATTGCACAGGACAGCAAAGAAAGGATTCTCAAGTATGCTGTTAAATATTTATTTTTATGTGTTCTTCGCATGCTTGCATAGTCATAAACTTTAACTTAAAAACTTATTCATTTTTAACTTATATATCTTTTGGCACTGGTTTATTTGCTTTATTGCAGATGATCCAAAGATGGTGTCCTTACGCCAAAAGGACATTTTTGAGGATATCCTTGAAGATCGCAAAGAAGGCAGTGATGCAGCCTACTGTTTCAAAACTCGTGATGTCCCAAAGTTTAAGTTAAACAAACCAAGAACCCCTGCACAAATCAAAGGCGACGTCATGGCCAGTGATAGAGTACAATTTGCAATTGACCAGGTATGTCAGCATTTCATTTTTTACTTAAAGACACATCAGGGAAAAGTTGTATAAAATGGTTATAGTTCTAAAGTGTAGAGGTGTCTCTTAGGCATCAAAGAAACTAAAAAATATTGTTATTTGTCATTAGTGGGTACAATTTGCAATTGACTAGGTATGTAAGTATTTTTATTCTTAAAGACACACCAGGGGAGGGGTTACAAAATAGTTGTACTACTCAAGTGAATGTGTTTCTCTTTGTCTTTCCAAAAATATTTAACCATCAAAGATTCAAAAACATATTGTTATTTTTTTGTTATTGTTTTAACATGTTAGAATAGATAACTATTGGCATAAAAGCATAAACTTTATAACATAATATTGATAAGAGTGCTTTATTCAATGTACTATATACATGTCATATCGCCTATTAAACACTTTTTATGCATATTATACACCTTATGTATATATTTCAAATTGAATGTTCAGTTTGGAGAATTTCTTTAATGCCAACCCTAGAAACAGTGGAGAAGCCTTGCTCCTGCAATTTTAGTTATGGAACTTTTAATTTGATCTTAACAATTATGATCAATAGCAAACATTTTACTTTTAATTTCAGCAATGCATAGAAACAAAGCTACCACGTGATGAAGTTACAGCAGAAGCTTTAGCCATTTTAGAGGAGATGGCCCACAACCAAAGTATGGGAGCTATTAGAGGCTTTGCTTTCTTTTTAGTCAAGGCTATGAAGTCATTATTCAGACGCATCTATGTCAATGTTGAGGGCATTCAGAAGGTATGTGACAAATTTTTGGTTTCTGTACTGTTGAACTTGCTTTAGGAGGCCAGTGATTATCAGCAGCCAAATTGGCTGCCTACTGCAAGTGGCCTCTTACAACAAGTTGACATTCAAGAATCTTATAGATAATAAAATTTAATGGTCGTGGCCGCTGAGCAGGTTCAACTGTATTCCTAAAAAATAATAATACAGCAGTGCTTCATAAACATTTTTCAGATGTATGTCAGGCTTAAGAAATTTATATTAAACATGTGGAGAATTTTACTATTCAGCTAATCCAATTACTATGAGATGTATTGCAGTTATTTTATTTTAATATAAGTGCTTTCACAATTCTCCAGTTTTTCTAGATTCTGTAGACAGCTTTTGTCATTACAGAGATAGATGCTTTACAAAAAGTAAACTTTGATCGTTTTCATCATTTTAGTTACAATTTTGTAACCATCTCAAACTGCAACACATGGCAGAATCAGGTCATAATAAGTGAAAAAGAAAGTACCCAAGACCTGCTAGCTTAAAGCGTAAGTATCAGTTTGCCACATAATTTTATGAATCTTCTGTGAAGAGCTGTTTAAAATAACTACCTGAATAATTAATTTGATGAGTTCTTGAATATCCCCCCCCCCCACCCCACGTGCACACACAAGAACAAAGACTACCAATTTGTTTATTCTTCAGATGCGAGACATGGTAAAAGAATATCCCATCTTGTTGATGCCAACCCATCGCAGCTACATGGATTTTTTGCTCATGTCTATGGTCTTTTACCATTATGATCTGCCACTCCCTGTTATTGCTGCCGCTATGGGTAAGAGAAAGTAGAGAGAACTGCATTGTTGCAAGTGATTTTTCAATCGTTTATGAGGGGGATACAAATTTAGGATGTGAGAGTGTCTGCGACTTTCCTTGGTCTATCTTTGACTCTTTAGCTGGTTTAGTTTGGCTCCTACCCTCTTTTTTCTGTTTGAAACTGTTACTGTTGATAATCTGGTTTTGTCACCCTCCAACTCCACCAGGTAGAAATGGGTACCTACCTAACCTTTCTGAGAGAGGGACAATGCTTTGTTTTCATTCAAGCTAGTTCTATATCAAAGTAGAATTACATCACTGTAATGCATATTATTCATATTATCTATACTCGTCTAATCCTTATAATACAACCTGTTCTCATAAATCACTCAACAAAAGGAAATTAAACTAGAAATCACTTGTATTGAATACACCTGTGATCAAAACATGCGCTCTGTTGTTTGTTTTCTTCAAAATGTACGTTGAAGTCTTGAAAACTGAATTGAACACAAAACATATTCATGTCATATGAGACTTGCACCCACGAGACATCTTAACAAGATATTGGTGTTGTATTTCAAAAAGACAAGAAAAGTTCTAAAAATAAAACAAATTTGACATCAATTTCAAACAGTTTAAAAGGGCCTCTTCCCAGTTTTCACAGCAACATAATTTATAAATATTGGTAACACATTTGTTTTTGTGATTTGTGAAAATGTCACTCTACTCACGGCAGCTTATAAGGGGCATTTTAGTTTGAGTTTACTGAACCATGACCTATGGTATCCGATCACTGGGAGACTTGGAGATGGTCATTAATCACTTTGACAGTCGTGTTCAACAGGCGTGACGACTGCTGTTTTTACTGCTACGATATGTTTTAACCGAGGGATGTTTGACTATAGAAAGAGAATGTTATGGTGCAATTGATCCGACATTATTATTGATAACTTGCCACCCAAGCATCGTAGAAAAACAAAAAATATTTTATTATAAAGATCAGCTCTTCCTCTAAAAGACGCTATATCTTGTTTTTGTGTAGCTTATCTAGTGGCTATCTTTATGTTCGAAACATGAATTTGTACTTGGATTACATGACGGAATGGTGAATTGTTAGTAATTAATTAAAGTAAATAATTTTCGGACATCGCATCATTGGAAATATTTATGATGTGTATCAATGTATCCGTCTTCCATTTATCTATTCAATGTGTAAATATCAAATTTTGGAGATATTCCGTACAGTGTACACATATTTGTTTTTGATGCTACCGGTATTTATCACGGTCGTCGTCAATCGCGTTACATCCTCTTTCTTCTTTTAAGTTCTGCTAATCAAATTTGTTCTTTGTCTCACACACACACATTACTATATTTCATCAATAATAATCTTATTTCACACATAGACTTCAATACACAGATATTCTATATCATGTAAAGTTAATACAGTTAAGGATCCGGTTTACTTTCATTTTTTCGTCGTTTGATCACTGGCAATGTGAATACATTTTCGCGTAACTTTTTCCACTCAGTATACATACAAACATGAGCTTTTCAGGGCTATCTCATCGATCTTCAATGTATTAAGCGATGTTAAATGTGAATCTTGACTTATTTATACTTCATATTCTTATTATCGAGAGAGCTATTACTATTTTTAGGAAAACAAATGAAATGTCTACAGTGCACGAACAACAAATCAAACTAGTTGTGCACCATGTTGCAGGAAATACTTATTACATTTGTTCATACATTTCAGATATGACTTTTCGAAAAGCGGTAAAAATCTTTTCACAAAACTGTTCAGCAGGAATAGAAACGTGATTCATATAACTTGCAATAGCACAACTGATTTCAATTTCCCCAAAAAGATAAAAGTCAATTTTATGTTTATTTTGTACATAATACAAAAACAAAATATTTATCAATATTGTGCAACACGCAAGAAACGCAATCATTTAAACATCGATATACACTAAAACAGTTCTATTCAATATCCCGACATGAGAACCTTCGTATATTTGTTATATGATATGTTATGAAACGCTTCAGTGGTATGATTTCATGTAAAGGTGTGAAGATATCAATGTTATATTAAATAAAACTAACAAGTCTGCTGTATAGTTTCAACAAAAAGAATTAGCTCTGCGCCACGTTGTAAAACAATATTAAATTTGTTGCAATAAGATACAGTTAATTGATCGTTAACTTCACGCCTTTTAGACATGTATTGTATTTGTAACACAAAGCACGTTATAAAAAGTAAAATATAATATTTTTAAAGGTAACTTCGGGTCGTCAAGTGACGTTTGGAAATGGGAAAGTTACCATTAACTCAAGTTGGTATACACATCTTTCGTCAATAATTCCATCAAAAGTTGTCTTATTGGGCCGTTCACAAGTCAAAGCACGACATTCAGTTCCTGACTTACTGCTGCAAATCATGCTTGCCCAACTGTTAAACATTACAAAATCCCGGGATACCACAAAGTTGTCGTAGGATAGGAAGTTGATCGTTATTGTAAAGCTCATGCTCTTGCTATCAACTTGCTATCAAACTCTTCCTTTGCAACTTTAACGCTGCATCGTCTTCCTCCTGATGGCGCCTTGAAAACCCTGGACATAAAAAAAACACAAATTGAATTGTTAGTAACGCTTTGGATAGAGTATTCATAGTTTAGAGACATCAAAACATTTTCTAGGCTTTGATTATCATGAGTATAACATGAGTATAACAACTGTTTTTAAAGGTTAATATACTCACAAAACGTTTAGCCTGGTGATTTAAACCAAATGTGTTTGATTAGCCAATATTTATTTATTCTATGAAGTAAAGAAAAAAAAACAAGACGTCCTTACACTTTGATAACAATTTTTGCGTGCGTACTTCTTGCGTGTGTGCTTGCGTGCTTACGTGCTTGCATGCTTACGTGCTTTCGTGCGTTCTTACGTGCGTGCTTACATGAGTGTGTGTGTGCGTGCGTGCGTGCGTGCGTGCGTGCGTGCGTGCGTGCGTGCGTGCGTGCGTGCGTGCGTGCGTGCG
>JAUUEB010503732.1:0-10254 GCA_032362205.1 Clione limacina | reverse complement strand
AATCTCTTCTTCTTCGTCTTCTCTTGAGCTATTTTTTAAAGGAAATCGGGTAACGCCGATGTGACGAAGTCGCTAGTATATTATAAAGAGCTATGACTTTTAACTTATCAAACTGAAATTGACGAAACGTATCTCATTTGATTTGTTTTTTCAAGGCTTTGAAATATGTAAAAAAAATACAATTAGGAGATTATATTGATGACAAGTCGACTTTTGTCTATGTGTTTATTGCAGCCATCCTTAAAATTACCGTTAAAACACATGTGCCGTGAATATATTTATTTGCGGTGTTTCAATGTTATAAATTTGATTTAAGAGTTTTAACAACTTCTCGAGTTTAATATCTTGCAATTGTATCATTTCCAGTGCCTAAATTAACTGCATAATAACAGTCCCAATTGACAGAACTAAGATTACAACCGAGACACACATGACCTTTCCCCGTCAATTAGCTACAGTTCGCAATAAGTCAGTAACCCCGCAATAAAATAGAACCAATACTGTTCTTTTACTGTAGTCATGGTTTACAAGAATTTATAAACTATCGGTATGGTGAATGGATATGATATTTCTAGATGGCAACATTTCTGACACTATCAATTATATTGTAAACAAAGGTTAACAACTTATAAAACAGTGAAACTTCTTTATGATGATCTAATTATATTTGTCCTAAATATCTTGCCTATATTGATCCTGATCCCGACATATAATCAAAATAATTTATAACTGTTCACGGAGATTTAAGGATTGATCTTAAATAAACTTAAACAGAATAGAAAAGCCGTAAATAGAATGACGTCTGGAAATGAGTCCTATTTATAAAAGACGCGAGTTGTCAGCTGCAAAGCCAAGCTGTGTTAGAAATACTTTGCATTTCTAGAATCGAAGTCTTGATGCTTAAAAGAATTGAATGAAATAAAAAATAATTGAAATGAGGAAGCGTAATAGTTCTTGTATTTTGTTGATTAATGACAGGATCTATTCTATACAATGGTATGGTAACATGCTACAGTCTATATACGTCAAAGCTATTTCATATATATCATCAACCTACAAAAAATTCAAATCTAAAATAAATAATGACAAGTTATTAAATGTTAATAGAAAATGCCAAGAATAGAAATAAATCACAATCGTCTTGATAATACGACCCTCTGTATGTACGTCAATGCTAATGATTTATCATTTATACATGATAATAAATGTACAGCCTTTACTACAAATCTATTGTTTGTGTTGCTGAGATAGGCCAGCCGCAGCAAGTGAAATTAATAACCAAACGTGACAGGTGAATCTTATACGTATGGTGTGCATAAAAGAAAGTTGATTATTTCGTCATGTGCTATCAGCGTTCAGACGTTTTTAAGCTTTTTTTCTAATGCCCATTTGTTTTCCTGACTCAAGTACAATATCTTTAGAACGTTTATAACAAGAGAATAGCCGAATTTGTTTTCTAGTAAGCAGCAGGATTATATTTTTAGATAAAGATAAAAAGGAGGGATTTCGGTAACCATTAGCAATACTATACTATTCTTACTTGGCGATCTTGCTATAATTAGAATTTGTGAAAAGGGGCGGTCTTAACCAGATCTAATTATTCTCGAATGGGATAATCACGATGAGAATTTCGACAAAAGTTATGTTGGTTCAGACTCATGTGAGTTCTTTCCTCCGGTCAAATCATGACAAGGCATCATATTTTCGTTTAATGGGTCGTCTGTTTTTGCTGAATCTGGTCTGCGTAAAAGAATTTATAAATCTATTTCGAAATAACCTGAAAAGGAACAAGTACATGTATACACTTCAAGACAGCCGTAAATACAAGTGCATATGTTCAAACAATTAGGCTGAACATGATCTCCTTGTGGCGAAACCTGTTTGATGTCAATATATTATTAATTGTGTATTGAAAAATGTGAATAAATGTTTTGATATAGGTTTAAATTTTGAATTGTAGTAGTGCACCTAATGGTCTTAGAAAAATAAATAAGAAAATTATGTTTAGACAGACCCTTGCCAATTTATAAAAAAAATCAAACAAATATCTCAATTACGATGTCCCTGAAACCATTTGTATGTCAAAGTGTTATCCCTTCATTTCTTTTGCCGAAAGCGACGTTTCCAAAATATCATTGTTCTGCATCCTTTTGTCATCATTTATCTTAGACTGATTGAATTTGACAGGGGAAGAGCCAAATCAACAAAAGGATAGAGAAGTTGTCAGAAATAGATCTCTGACCTTAATTGACACAGTTGTATCAATTGTATACGCTATCCTGCCCTTGGGACTCTCTAATATAGCTCCGTGTAACAACAAAGGCCTTTCTTATCAGTTCGATATAATTTCAATGAGCTTTATTTGCGGAATTACAAGACAAATTCTGTAAACACGTCAATTACAGATACTCAGTGACAAAGGTGTTTTTTATTCAAGGCTTAAGTTGTGTTTCTGTGGGCGATCTTGAATACTGGACTTGGGAGACTATTTGTGAATTGCATAATTTTGTTGCATGCATTCGCCACTGATAATATGTTCACATAAAGATAAAAGATAGATAGTGAAGTATAATAAAGCTGCAAAAAGATATGAAAGAATTGAAAGATGTTTTTTCTATTCAAAAAAACATATACTGTCTTTCGTTATAATTTTTCATTCACTGATGATTATAAAATGGCAATCTCCATCTTCAGATCTTGTTTTGTAACTGGTTTTATCAACCCAACCGCTGAACTGACACAGTCTTCTCGAATGAAATTATCCCATTCTTATTTGACGTGATGCCCTATATTTATATGGTTCACGAATTTGTTTCTTCCCTTCTAGGGTCCCGTTCATAATGATAGGAAATAAGAAATATATCTCTATTCTCAATGAATCATTAACGTATTCCCAAAAGGAGATGTCGTTGTACTCTCAATCTTTTATTACATAATAGTATGATATGATGGTGTTTCACTTTTCATTATGTACAGTCTTTGCTGTTGGTGATGAACTATAGTAGTCTACAATAATGTTTCTACATTACTTGTAACCATTGTTGATCGTTGAGTGGATAATATGAACGCTGTTGTCACAGAGATCAATGGTGTAATATGCTCGATTAGTTTGCAATGTAAAACTTAAGCATTGAAGAACTAAATGAAATCAATGTATAATAGTATACACAGATTCCACGATGTTAAGATAGAAAAGATGACACGCCATTGAACTCTTTACTGGGTCACTTTAAACAAATATGCGCTTTAGTGTCTGTGTTTATTTTGCAAAGAAAACAAAGCTTGATCAGTAGTTTGGTCATTTTTCCAAGAGTCGAAAACTTGTTAACACTATTTAATAGTAGGTCGTAGATACTTTGTACCCGCGGTTTCTGTGTATGTGAGGCTAACTAGCTTCGCCCAGGCCAATCTTATGTCCCCATGTTATATCAAATAACTGTCGGCATTATTTCTCTTTCCAAACGTGGCACAATTGGTGCTCAGTCTCCCTTGGGTAGACGGTCTATTGTTTCTAGGACAAGCATTCGCCCAATCAACGTCAACTAAAACATTAGATAGTCTTATAATCATTTGAGAATAGATAACTCGACATAGACATAGACATAGACAAATATAGATAATAAGGTATCTACGTGAGTGCAGCTCATTCCACTTAAGGTTGGCTCTAAACATTCAGTAAAGGGAATTAGAGATAGAGGCCACTATCTTTTCAGGGACATTTACCGATTAAATTTTCCCAATACATACAATCATTGTTGCGGGCGGAAATTTACATAAAGACATATCAAGTTTGCAGCTAAAGAAATTGGAAGATTATCTTTCAAATTCAGAATACACGTTAAAGGGTATTTCAAAGTCATGACATAATATATTTATATGATTTAAGTTTTTTGATGGGTTATTCAGTTTCATTCAGCTCATGTTAATACCTTACACGTGATTAAACGTTCTTTTTCAGATTGTTTTTATTTACCGTTCTATTAAGTATACTATAGTTCCCAAATAAACAGACGAGGGTATATCTGTGTAGGACCGTGTTCAATTATTTACCTTTGCATAAGTTATGAGGGCACCAGACTTGGAAAGAGTCAAATGATACATTTTAATACCCATTTTCATTTAAATACAGATATTTTTTTGCAATAAGTTGACAATAATACTGACATTTCATTGGCTCTGTACAACCTCGAGATATTATGGATTTGCGTGATAAATGTTTCGTTGACATGAGCAACGTATACAGTGGCTGTGTTTGTTTGTTTGTTTGTTTGTTTGTTTGTTTGTATCGTTCGCCCGCTTTTAACTCGGACGGAATCAACTTGGTCAAGAGCAAACCAAGAGGACTAATTTTGCGACTGCTTTACACTCTTATGTTTTCATATTTTGGTGCATTCCTCGCATCCCCCCCTCCCTCTGAGGGTGGCGGCTATCCGACTTCAGAAGATACTCTAGATATTTAGACTGTTGGAGTTATAGTTGACGACATATGACATCAGACAAGTATACAACAATACAGGCCCAATATAGCCATATCCAATAATTTACGTTTGCCTGTGGAGAAGACTTCAATTATATACTAAAGAAAAGAAGCCATACCCTCAGACTAAAGTGTGGTTTTAAAAGTTAATACGAGAAAAGAATTATTTGCCGCATTCTGTACACTTGTAGGAGCTGCCAGTAGTAGTGGTTACTTTCTTTGCGTAACTTTTTGTTCTTTTAATCTCTGCGTGTTCTCTTAGATCTTCCCCAGCCTTAATGATTCCCTATTGAACATGTTGTCTCTAGAGGTTTCTAACTGCAGCAGTTCCCTCCAAGGAATCGGTGTCAATTCCTTTGGTTTTCACGTCTCTCTTGCACACATGGCGAAAGCACAGCTCTGGGCGCCGTCTATCTATTATCCTGAGATAAGATCTCCGTACAAGATATGTTTGGTAATTCTTCCATCTTTCATCCTTTTAACATGTCCTAGCCGAAGAAGAGTGTGCTTAAGTCGCAGGCTCTATATACTGCAACATTGGTTTGAGGCTGAGCTTTTTGTTCTCCCAGACTCTTTGAGTCAACTTTGCAAAAGTGACACAAGCTGTTCCTGTGCATGTGTCAAGCTCTTTTTCAATCAGAGTTCCTCAGATAAAGTAAATATCAAATAAGTAAAGCTTTTCACAACATTCAGTTCCTGGCCATTTAGGGTGATAGATTGTGGAGTCTCGGCACACTTAGTACCGCAGTCTTTTTACACTTATGATTAATCCAAAGCCTGCACAAGTATTTAAAACTTGTTCAACAGGCTCTGATGGTCTAAAGCTGTGTTGCCTCTGACTGCTGCATAATAGCGTATGCTGTATTGTGATCTTGCTTGAAAGAATCTTTGTCCTTAATCTTAAGAAAAACCGGTCAAACAAACTGCAAACAGAGTAGTGATAGTAAAACGCAGGCTTTATCCAACTTGGTTTCTGGAATGTGAGGACCATAATACCCGGATTTAGCGATGACATTAAAGCAATCACAGACGCAAGAGCAGAAGTAGTTGACAGAGAGCTTAACAAGCTCAATATCGATATAGTAACTCTCAAGGAGACTCGCCTTGCTGATATGCGCACCCACTTAGAAGATCACTATACGTTTTTCTGGAAAGGGAAAATTCAGAATGAAAAAATAGCATATGGTGTTGGTTTTGCTGTGCGTAACACCCTACTTTGAATAGTTAAGCGACACGAAGAAGGCTCTGAAAAAATGTTTGCCTTACGTCTGCAGGCCACAAAAGGGCCAGCCATTCTAGTCAGTATTTATGCCCCCACAACCTGCTCCTCGGATGAAATCAAAGATAATTTCTATGATGAACTTGACTCAGTCATCAAAGACATTTCCAAGCATAAAACATCTCCTGCAACTTGGTGGTTTCAAAGCCAGTGTTGGTGCAGACCAAGAATCATGGTCTGATTGCTTAGGCAACTTCTGGATTGGTACAATGAAGCATAATGGCCAGCGGCTGTTAGAAATATGTACCTTGTACAAGCTTTGCATCACTAAATCCTTCGTCTTCAGTTAACCGCACCACATGGTATCTTGGAGACACCCCAGATCAAAGCTATGGCATAAGCTTGACTTGATATAGTTAGAAGATTGAGTTGTAAGATGAGACATCAATCATGGAAGATACATCTGACCAAAACACCAACCAAACCAAGAATGACAAACAATCCCGAAACCACAGCAGCTCTTAACAAGCAGCTACAGAAAGCTATGTCAGTACACTTAGAAGAGAGGGCTTAACAAATGAAGAAGAGTGGCACCAAAGACTGGTACGAGGAGTGTTCTGAAAAACTAAATCTTATTCTAAATACGAAACGCAAAGCCCTAATAGACTTCAAGCGCAGTCGTTCAAAGGGTTCAAAGAATAACCTGAAGTCATCCGAGACAGTTAGCTGGAGGTTTTGCAATCAACTAAGTGAATCTTTGCCAAGAAATCCAGCAGGTTGCAGACACGGGGAGCATAATGAAAGTATACGAGGAAATGAAAAGAGCTATTGGACAAACTCTAAATAAAACAGCACCAATAATAAAACAAAAGCGGGAGAACTTTAAATGACAAATCAGAACCGTTAGACAGATGGGTTGAACACTACAGTGAGCTCTACGCAAAAGAAAACGTAGTGTCTGACTCAGCTCTTGAGACTATTGATGTTTTGCCAACAATGACAGAAATAGATGATTCACCAACCCTAGCAGAACCGAGCAATAGATTGCCTGTCAATAAGATCTCTTCAGATATGGAAGATCCAATGAAAAATTGAATTCCACCCAAAACAATGCCAACTCCAAAGAATAACAAATAAAAATCAACCAATTCTATCTGACTTCTTCATCCATAACATCAAAGTAGATCATGTAAAATCAGCAAAATATCTAGGAGTCATCATTGGCTCTAAATTAAATTGAAAATAACTTTATAGTTCACTTTCTCCGAATGCTAATTAAGTTTTAGGTTTCCTTAGAAAAAACATCCCAGAATGCTCGTCAAAAGTAAAAGCAGATTTCTATAAAACTCTTATTAGATCTATCCTTGAATATGGATGCACGGTTTGGGACCCGTCTAAAAATGTGATATAAATAATATTGAAAAATACAAAAGGAGCTGTAGGATTTATCACAGGTAACAACAACACGTTGAAAACAGCAAATACTAAACAAAATATGAACAATTCAAACTGGAAAACTTTAGAAGAAAGAAGAGCTAAATCTGAATTACCAGTGTTTGATGAAGCTAGGGAAGATCTTGTATGCATATCACTAAACCACCTCACACTTAATAAGAAACCGAACCAGAAATAGCAAAGAAGCCTAGATCATACTAAGATCAGAATTAGATTGTCATAGAAATTACTTTTTTCGAAGCACTGTGAGACTCTTGAATGCCCTACCGTTGGAAATTAAGACCAGTGTCAATTAACATTCTTTTAATAATAGCTTGAATAAAATAAAAGTCAAGTTTGCATATTAGTTTTGGTATAAACTCTTAACCCTCTTGTATTTCAACCAAGTTACATGTTTTTTACCACACTAGCGACACCCACTTTTAACCCCCTTTTTGCTTTATGTTATCAAAATTATTATTAACTCGATGGGTCTAACCAAGTCGCTTTTTAATGCCAGAATCAGTGTTCCTATTCAATTCTAAATTAACTGATATTGCAGAAGAAGACGAAGCACTTCTTGTTCAGTCTCATCAATAATAATAAGAAAGGTCCATTATATGAAGTTCTTTTAGATGTTCTTCATTGATCTGACTAAGCATTTAACCTTGTGAGTCATAATGGCATCTTCAAGATTCTTGTAAAAGGCGTATACTCCCATACCAGATCAAATAGAGTGCCTTTCAGCCTGTTCGGGAAATATATGTGGTTATTTGGTTGAAGTCTTAAATACAGCACCGTGAGTTAACGAACCTCTCTCAACTACTGAATGGCAACCTACCTGCATTAGCTGTGAACATGTAAGAACATATTTTCGTTTCATGGTCTTTTATCGCTTATTGTTTTGTACAGAACTTCCTATCTGGTAATTCAAGACTTCCTTAAAATTCTCAAACCCCTTTTCACATGTGGTGAATAAAATACACTTGAAAAAGAACGCGTTTCAGAGAGTGACAGCTATTGTCACAAAGTACTATGCTATGGTGCCTAATAGCATGTTTAGTGAAATGAAAAGATATCAGCGCTAGAAGTGTATCGTGTTTTGATAAACTTCCAAACCTATTACAAACCCAGGTATATATTTATACTCATAAATGTCCATTTGAGACATTCCCATCCAAACAAATGTACGTTTTTTGCCTTTCTTTAAATGCTAGAGTAACTACTTGATTACCCATATTCATGTTAACTTTTGCCTAGCCTATTACAATTTACTACAATGTTTACACTTAGCCCAGCACTAACTTCACAACAAAAATAACTAATTAACATATATTAATGTGCGTAGTTTAATATGTAGGTCAAGTAAACTGAATCACGTGTGTTTGAACAAAAAAAAGACCTCTTGTTTTTTCTCTTTGCGTCACTAATGTATATCATGAAAAGTTAGTTTATTTCACATTTGTAGTTGAGAAAGGCATGGTTACATCTTTCGGTTATGTCTGTTTCAATATTACTTATATCTAATATGTTCACATGAAAAATAATATCGATTTATATGTGTATTATATCATAATCAATATATAACTTAATATAATTTATGTTTTTTCTTTGCATCATCTTGCTTTTTTTTTAACATTTGATATTTATAAATGGAAAGCATCGCTTTAATTCCGACAGTCTATACATGCGTGGGCCTTCATAGAAGATAAATAAACTGCAAAGCCTTAGTTATTTGATATCAACAAAACGTTGTTTATTTCCTATGCTTTAAAAAAATGTCTCAGGTACCAAGGTATAAGGATGGTATTAAACTGACACCCGACGGTGAACGAGAGGTATGTAGATCTTCTCATTTACACATATTTTACCTTGAACAAGCTTGTGGTTTTTTATTCTTGTTTTGGTTAATTTATTGACAGTATTATATTCTTGGCTTTCAAACCAAATCACATTGTTAAACTTTTCTGTTGAGTAAATACCTTACTTTAAACAGACAGACAGACAGACAGACAGACAGACAGACAGACAGACAGACAGACAGACAGACAGACACACACACACACACACACACACACACACACACACACACGCGCGCGTGCGCGCGCACACAGACAAGAAGAAAATATACCGCTATACAATATAATTGTGGTCGTGGACAGGCGCGTAGCCAGGGGGACATGGGGGAATGTCCCCCCACCCCCATTTTGATCCAAAATGCTCTAGAATTGCACAATCTTTTACTTATTTTCAAAATTTCGGCCGTTGTTCCCCATTTGTGATACAAATTGCCCTAAATTTGCACAATTTATAACTTATGTCAAAGATTTCGGCCGCTTCGCGGCCATAGTTTAGATTTTATATAAAGTTGTCCCCCCCCCCATTTCAAAATGCTGTCTACGCGCCTGCATACCTGCTATTCTAACAGTAAAGTTGCTTGTTACATGACGTTGTGTATTTGAATTGTACAATTACCTTATTATCATACTTGACAAAACTCATTCAACAAATCATGTAAAATATATTACTCTTTTCGTCTCCCTGTGTATGCGCTTACAATCTTAGCAAAGAGTTATTGGTTATTGGCTATTGGGATATTGCACCTTCGTGGTCCCGTTGCTCGTATGGAAGAAAGTGAGTTGACTTTAGGCATACGAGCCTGGTTCTTTGTCATTTTTTATCTCCAACAAAGACGCATCTGTAACACCAATAATGTTTCTTGTTCAAATTGTTAACGGTTTATATAGAATGTTAATCATTTTCTGAACTGTTAAGATTGCTTACGAACATATGACGCCAGTAAGCGATTAGACTTTGTTTGGTGTTGGAAAGACGCTTAAAGGAGGCTGCTCGATGAAACATAGTAGGGTCGAAATAATGTTGTATTTGTTAGCACACATGTGGCTGAATTCAACCCTACAAACTTTTGATCCAGCAGCCACCTTAACACTTACACTCGCTCACTGCAATTTACAGAAAGACATCTTTTTAAAAGTCTCAAAATTCGGTATTTACTTGTGAGTGGGTAAAAGGAGAGAGTGAAATAAAGGTACAATACAACCATTGAAAACCAAGAATTAATTGCTATATATTCTTACTAAAACAACGAGACTTTGAGTAGTTA
>JAUUEB010503721.1:0-10255 GCA_032362205.1 Clione limacina | reverse complement strand
GACGTCTTCATCAGGTTGAAATACAACATCTACGCAATTTGCAGTCAATCAGTTGTATCTTTCTTGAGTTAGTTTCCACAGACAGACAGACACACACACGCGTATCGTCACATACCCGAGCACCAATTCTTGGTGACGGGAATTAAATGTTGTACCGTAGTGATCAGCGATTAATCGCTAATAATTTTCGATTTGCTTTCGATAAATAGAAAGAAAAGCTACTATGAAAACAATAAAAGCGTCTATATATTCAATATCATTTTCGATAAGTATCGAAAACACGTTTTTATGTTTTAACAACATTGGTTTCGTAATTGTCAACATTATCTAAAAGTATCAGGGAAGGTTCTGTGATTAACGGTTGTGAATGTGTTTTATACCTTTCTTTACAATGAGTCTGTATCACCAATGAGCTCAATATTGTTATGTTCTATGTGACTATTTGTGACCTCGTCTTTTTATTACTAAGGTAGCTATCTTAGAACAGTTTTACATTATTTTTATATTCATAATCTGCAATAAGTTATTAATTATTTTATTCATATATCGCTTAGAATAAACATGTTGAAGGTTTTTCTATTCCTATTAGATTCACCTTTGTTCATGTACATAATATAATTCAAAATCTCTTTATTTGTTGCTGGCTGGCTGGCTGGCTGGCTGAATGGCTGACTGGCTGACTGGCTGACTGGCTGACTGGCTGACTGGCTGACTGGCTGACTGGCTGTGTATGCAATAAGATAACAGCCAAAGTTTCGACTCAATCGATCTGAAACTTTTACAAAATGTTGATATTACCAGATGTGTGGTGAAGCTTTTGGTAAAAATCAGTCGACTGTAAACAAAGTTATTAGCTTTTTAGTTTTTGGTGCGTATTTTACAGAGAAAATATAGAACAAAGATGCCATGAAACTCAATATGGAAACACTTGCACCTTCTTCCTGTCGAACATAATATACGAGCCACAGCCTAATGAACACAAATTTCTATTTCCGTATTAAGAGAAATTTAAACAAAAGCTAAAACTAAAAGTGAATTCTAATACGGTGTGTTTCAAAATATGATTTAAAAAAGGGAAGTGGTGGCATATTTACGCATAGTGGAGAGAGATAGAGGTATACAGGGTGGTTAAAAAGTCAGCCAAATTCGCATTTTCGTTCCTTTTGTATCCTCCCCGTGTAAGACCGGGTACTAAGCCACTTGTCTTATATAATGATAAGTTATATTTAGTATAAATAAGACACAGGGTGTCAAAATTTACTGATAAATGAAACAATATATTGAGGTATGATTCAAATGATGAGTTCCAAAATTATAACACTTGTTGTGTTACATTAAGAATTGTCAATTGTTTTGGGGATTCATTCCATTTCAGTCGCTAGAAAAGAATGATTTCCACAAATAAATTATGTAAGTGTTAAAATGTTTAGATGAGTTGAACTACATAATATAATCGAACCAGTTAAACAAAAGAGAAAACTTAAATAATTTCATAACAGCGGTTCCAATATCAAAACCTTTGGGGGAAATTAGGAAAAAAATAGGTTCCAAAATTTGGCTTTATTCTGGGCGTCAAATGCAATCCATATGACCCATTGGAACAGAAATAAGCATTTTTTTGGTGTTCTTGGATAGTTCAATACGTCTAGAGTCAAAATCCATGTAATGTCATTTTGTCGAATGGTTGCCAATGGAAGTTATGACTAAGACAATAATAAATAAGTATCTGTTTTTGCTCTACGATATTTAGTTCCTGAGTAACTTTTAAACTATTAACAAGAAATAAAATTAAACGACACATGTAATATATATAATCAGCATAACGCTTGAGCTACAGTCAATCATTAGTAAACGGCCATCTATCCATCCCGACAAATCAGTAATTGCCCTCCCGTTTTTTTTCTCCAATTTTTTGAAAAATATGTTTACAGAGTTATGGCCCTTGAACTGTTTGCTATGTTAATTGTTACTTGTGTCTGATGTTCGTGATTGTACTCTCTACGATAACTCATTTTTTCTAGTCTTAAGTCATATCTAAAACGACTACCTGTCTAAAATTGCCACTTTCAATAGTTGTGAAAAGTGGCCACTTAATCCAGGTAATAATTCAACAATAAGAAAAAAACAAAAAACATTACAGCTTCTAAATTATTACTCACGGGGAAGTCTCGAATGCGTAGTCACTAATCGCCTTGATGACATCTTTGAATCTTATCTTGGACGTTAATGTATAACCGTGATATATGACCGGTTCATTGTCAGGACCATCCCAACAGTCCACTGAAAACATTTCAAGAAGTCACAAATTTATTAGAAACGTGAATATTAATAAAGTAAGCTTTGTTCTTCTAGTCATCAACATTCTAGCAAAGCTATGTTAAACATCGTGGTGATCAGTTTTATGAAATAAGCTATTCAACTGTCTCATTGTCAACTTAACTCCTAAGATATTTCAGCATGATGCCATCACAATAGTTATAAAGCGTATTATGAACCAACCGCGTGTGTATTTCCCTCGTTATGCGTGTTTTTTACAAGTGGACATTAATGTCCGATAAGTACTCTTCGTTTCTCATTATCATTATGTTATAAAGACCGATCGTATAGAACGAATCACAACACGCTGTTTGCTCCCTCATGGACTTTTTGTGACGTCATAAGTGTGCCCGATCGACTTTTCAAAGGGTCGTAGTTTATGACCCAGATAAACATGATCTCCGGCCGTCTTCGTGTTGACAGCTTTTTAAGGATATCTTAATAGTAAATTAATCCAAACCTGCGTATTATATCGGATGAAATTTGAATTTATTTAAAGTAGTCGTTAATAATAATCATATGGACTTGTACGTGTTGATAATTTGACCTAAGGTGAAATAGAATAGGCTCGCAAGCTCACCTTTTATCATTTCACCTTCGGTCAAATTATCAACACGTAAAAGAGTATATGGTATAAATAAAGTTATTACTACTTTACCTACCAATGAATACTTGACACATTATCGACAAAACTACAATAATCACATGAGACTATTGACCTGTTTTTAAACAAGGCCAAAAAGGAACATTCTGTTTTTGAGGTACGCATCCCTCACTGCCTGTTCATTGCACTAACGGGATATATTTACATACAATACACAATAAATAAAATAATCGTAACTCTTTGAGATCTACAAAGCTTATTCTGTATGAAGGATCGTAGGAGCCAAACATTATTATTACACATAATAAGTCTCAACAATCTAAAGAGAAATATATTTCGCGTAGGTTCTGAATTATTGACTAGTCACAAGATCCAGATAGCTTTACAGACCTAATGATTTTGAGACCGTTTTTATGAATAAACTGTTTAACACAAAAACATAAAACTAGCACACATTTAACATAAAGATCAACCATTTCAATATATATGCTTTTTATGACGTTTCAAGAGGAAAAATCAAAATTGGCGTGCTTAATTAGACAATGAAAATGAGAACCAAAAACATTGATAGAGAAATAACAAAATCAGAAAAAAACGCTAAAAAGAACGTAGATATATTCAACATTGATTAAGAAAAGAAAACAGTTAAACTTTTGTGTTGGCAAGTGAAATTCTACTAAAATAAAGACTAACACAGAAAAGTAAAACAGCGTTAAAAGAAGAAAAAAATGTCTATACAACAGAAATTAGTAACAGGATTTCACAACCTTGCTGATCTTTCTGGGTTGATTCTGGGAGACATTATTTCTGTAAGTGAGCATCTTGAAATGATTCTACATGTGACATTAATTATATATTTATGATATATCTGTATTATACACCATAAAGTATTGTATACGCTGTATGTACATGTGTGTCCCCATAGTAGTGAATGTCTTTGTAAGTTTACTAAAGTTAATCGGGTGGTTCCTTGTATACTCTGAATACACATGTATGTCTTCGCCCTGCTTGTCGGGGTAATAATTATTGTAAAGCGCCTTGAGCTTACCCTAAATTGAAAGCGCTATATAAAAGCAATT
This sequence comes from Clione limacina, assembly GCA_032362205.1. Classification (NCBI taxonomy): domain Eukaryota; kingdom Metazoa; phylum Mollusca; class Gastropoda; order Pteropoda; family Clionidae; genus Clione; species Clione limacina. The sequence continues at coordinate 6,256 of JAUUEB010503721.1, read as the reverse complement.
ATCATTATTAAGGTAAATTGTAAATCAAACAAAGCATGCAATTTATTACCAGCAATTTGTATGAAATGCTTCGTACTGTAAACATGTTGATAACTTTCGTGTGAAATGTTTTCTGCTATGAAGAATAAATTATACTTTCAATTATATTGTGCGTTTTTCTATTGTCATGTGTACATTTCTATCTTAGATCAGGGTATGAGACTTATAGTTTGGACAGAGTTTCCAATGGGTACACATAACATTTATTGGTATGGATATTATAACTATTAAAAAGCATAAAATAAGATTAAAAATATATATATATTTTTTTCGAGTTTGCTTCCCGAAATAAAAAAAAACCCATCAGATTTCATTATTGATTTCCGCAGTTAAATTGACAATTGTTGATTGTTACTTAATTAATCGTTAATACAAAATCAGTGTGGATATTAGGAACCAAAAGTATCAAATAAAACAAAATCGTTATCAATGCTTACACTCAACACATCGACAGCCTTTCTTCAGGGCCTGAATATACATATCCACTGTACTGGGGCCTTTTAGTTGATCTGCTGCTAAATAACTAAATGAAACAAAACAAAAAACACATAACAATCACGTGATTAACTGCGTGGTCACAGTGTAAGGTTACGTCTATATATAGAAATTCATTGTTTACTCGTAAACAGAGAAATGTTTAATTATATTATATTTGTTCCGTTTTCATAGAACCTCGCCATTTATTATAAATTTTGCACTCGTAAAAGAGCGGTGATATACTGAAAATGCAAAGTGAATGATGAAAAATAAATTTAAATGTAGACGCAGCCTTAGAGGGTGAAGAATTAGACATGAAAACAATAAATCACTCGTGAAAGTTAAGTAAAAGCACACAAAGAACATCGACGGACAACTGAAAAATAAGTTATAATGTTCATGTAAAGATCTTTAAGAAAGAATCTAATAATTAAAACCGTCATAGTTGAATAGTCGTTAAGTTCTAGATATATGTACTCAGCTATATTATGCTTGAATTGACAACTGCAAGTTTTAGAGTTAAGGTTTTTAATGTATTTTAAAGATGTCGTATTGAGCTACACATACAGTCTTTGTACAGTCTATGTCGACATAATAAATAACTATTTGCATTCGTGATCTGAGCTTACTGAGAATTGTGACGTCATAGAAGATTACTCCAGTGAGAGTTGCACTGTTTTGTTATTGTTCATTATCATGTTCTACTTAACAATATTTTCATAATACATGAGGTAATGAACACGCTAGGACACTCACTATCTAACTCACTACCTAACTCACTATCTAACTCACTGTCTAACTCACTGTCTAACTCACTGTCTAACTCACTGTCTAACTCACTATCTAACTCACTATCTAACTCACTATCTAACTCACTATCTAACTCACTATCTAACTCGCTATCTAACTCGCTATCTAACTCGCTATCTAACTCACTATCTAACTCACTATCTAACTCACTATCTAACTCACTATCTAATTCACTATCTAATCAAGAAATGATCATGGTCAACCTTAATAATTAATCAACAACAACATTTTTCTGTAAAATATTGAGTTAAAATGATAAAAATACAACGATGAGCGGATGGTCTGTTAACACTGCTACTAAACTATTTCATGAGATGCATGCCTTGAATATTACATTAACAATTATGAGTTTGAGGTCTTGTATAATGTAAATATCACAACAGCTAGAACATCAAATTATGGATTATCTTTCAACTTGTTGACACTGATCAGGGTTGTAAACATGCTATCTATATAATACATCGTATAGTATGGATTCAACATGTGAACTATGTCCACACTTAAAATGAAAAACTGTGTGATTAGAATCAAACATTAACAAAACACTGAAATACTGAAAACAAAATAATTAAAAAAAATCTGTGGTGAGGAAAAAAACTAAATTAAAACATTAAAAAATGTCAAACTAAAATCACAAAATTAAGGTGAAAATTAGGTGTTGTGGGGGTATCATTCGGATATCTTACATTCCAAACATTTACATCCTCTCTGTAGTGCACGTATGTACATTTCAACTTTGCTCTGGCCTCTCAGCTGATCTTTGGCTAGATAACTGTGAACCAATTAGTCGGTCAATTCAGCGGCATTAACAAATGTCAATTATTGATAAACTCACTTGTAATACACACATACACAAACAATTTGTTCAGTTTTATTTCAGGGCTATTTTCAGGCACGTAGCCAGGATAAAGATATTATAAAGTCTTATCTAGATTTCTTTGATAACAGACCATGCACTTCAATGGACTGATTAGACGTATGTGTGATCTACATAATATAATTCAAAATCTGTTTGTGTGTGTTTATGCAATGGGATTAGAGCCACAGTTTTAACTCAATTGACTTGAAACTTTGGCAAATTGTTGGTACACATATTACCAGATGTGTCGTTAAGCTTTTGGTAAACATTGGTCGACGGTAAGAAAAGTTATTAGATTTTTTAGTGTTTTTTTTTCTATATATTCTCAGTAATCGCACCGTGTAAAATACGCAGTAAAATATGCAACATGAATCTACAATCATTATGAACAAACACGAACCATAACCGGACGTACTTGAGTCGCGCGAATGAACACAATGTTCATAATGAGTTCATAGACAATGTACACAGCAACTGATAAAAAGAGTAAATAATAAAGGTTGTTTCAAAACCTTGATTTTTAAAAGTGAGGTTGGGGTGATGTTGGCTCTTAGCGGAAAGGGAAGGGTCTACATAGTGGTTAAAAAGTCCGCCAAATTTGAGTTTTCTTTCTGTAAGTATCCTTCCCGGGCAAGACCGGGTACTAAGCCAATAGTTTTATATATCTTATGTGTTGATGATATGTGTATGATATATTGTTTGGGGTAATAGTTTGCTTAGTGAATATCTATATCTGAGAGTTATTCCTAAATAAATACGACCATGTTCCAACTGGAGACATTTTAATTCTTGAACTCTCGTGTCGAAATATGACTTTCTTTTTGTCCTCTACTATCGCTTTCAATAACAAAATTCTTCGCTAAAAAACACCGAGTTAATAAACCTTCCAAAATTAATATTGGTTTTAAAACGTTGCTGTAGAAAATATTATTTCTCGGCACTTAACTTTAGAATAACAATTTTCATTATACGAAATATCATGTTTTATCTTTAACTATATCCCAGACACCAATTCACAATAATTGCGTCATAATTCTTAGTTATTCTGTTGATTGGACGTACACATGTATCAGTACTAGGTTTACTTGAATTTTGGCACGTATACACATTATCTTTATTTGCATTATTATAAATAACTAAAGTTGACCACCGTCATCATCAAATTCAATTTGTAATTCTTCCAAGAAATAATATAGGCACTCAAAATACTTAATGTATAACTTTTTTTTCGCAAGCAATTGATTTTACGCATATTTCGCGAGAAATCGTGCAATTCGATAAAATAAATCCCTCACGAAATGTTATTGATAAAGAATATGAAAATAATTTGAAATTCATCAATACTGTAAAACTTGTTTTTGTTAACGCGTGCCTCTAGGACAGTGCAAGGTTGCTTCCGTCAAGAAAAAACAACAACTACCGTCGTTATTTTCAAGACCTTGTTCTTATGATAGCTACACGAATATCAGAATAACAACAAGAAAATAACAACAAACGTGCATTGACATAAGAATAAAAGACACGCGTTGCTTTCATGACGAAGTAATAAGCAACATAATAATGACCAGAACGAGATGTAGTTGCAGCGACAAAGAAAACAGCGATTAATAAATGACACAATGCCGTTACAGTTGCATTGAAAATAAATTGTACCATGTTTGTGAGCTGAATAAACTGAACTCAACTGAACTGTTAATATCATGTTATTTTTACACATAGATACAACTGGAGTTCATGTATATAATTATGTAACGAGTGATTATAGAGATACTTTATTATGAATGCATCAGTTGAATGTCCGTGGGTTTATTAAGTATATTCTACTGTATACACTTTCTTTTCATCTGTAAAGTGCATTGAGCCATTATGGGACAGATTAGCGCTATATAAATACTCTTATTATATAGCACTAGATTTACGATTGTAACTAACAACTAATGAGGTCTTATGTAACTAAGCCCACCATGAATGAAACATATCGACGAAGCACGGCGATAATGTCTATTGATATAAATATCGATCAACATACAGTTATTGACAAATCGATATATAAAACATGTTCTTCGACGTAAATCAATACATTTGCTGTGCCATTTGGCCTCATGGAAACGTTCATCTTTATTCACATTTGTTATGACGTAACATCCGTTTAGGTTATTTTAAGATCTAGTACGGGGTGAGGGTGGGGTTGGGGGTTGGGGGTTGGGGTAGGGGTGTGGGTTCTTTTTTAAGCTTTTGATTTCTAGTCCTTCTTTTTGTTCTTTCTTCTAGTAAAACATCTTCATTACATCTCGGATATGATGGGCACAGCAGCACATTGCAACTGTGTCTGCTGAAGATTGAGGCAATTCTAAAACATTTTCAAAACCTTTTCAAGATCGATGCTATGTATCAGTCGACTTTGTTCTCTCTTTTTCAAGCCTCTATATTTGCCTTGATGTACGTGTTCTTATTCGAATACTCATCTGTTTAAACTCCTTAACACGTAAATTGTTTTGACATTGCATCGGTGGTTTTAACGATTCCTCTTTATACGTTCTATCGACTTATTGATGGCTAATTAGAAAGGAAGAACGCATATATTTTACATATCATCGTCATCTTATAAACGTCTTAAATAAAAGACAACTTTCAAAACACATACGTATAAATTATTCACCGCGCATATTTCAGTAATAAGTTTTACGGAACACTAATTCTTAATAGCTTCGTATTATGACTTGTTCAAGTTTTATACGAACTCCTTTCCTAACTAAATAGGCTTTTTCAATACAATCTTAATGTTTATTTTCCTGTCTTGTTTTTAAGTAGTAAATGTATTTTTCATCGATCAAAAATGGCAAGTGTTTAACTAGTATTTACTTTAATTAGTTACGTTTCAGCCTGACCAACTCGCGTCAGTCTAATGGCTGTGTCGACAGGCGGAAGGCACTCGGGACTGAAGCCCGCCAGGCTGAAACTGCTTAAAGTGGGTACTATAAACACTTAGTTTTTTGATCGATAAAAAAGAAAGTAAAGACGAATTAACGTTTTGAACCAAAATTCCGATCCTGCTATTGCTTATGGTTTACTGGTTTTTGTCATTTGTTGTAATCAATCCTCAACTGTCAAAGCATTTTTTCTCAAGTAATGAAAACAATTTCCCAAGCGTTTGATGCTATGAAAAACATTTCTCTTATACCCCTGTTATGTGCAGTAAGAATTCTTATATTGACGTGATAATAATAATAAATATTCGTTAAATAGTCATTGTGAGGAGACACACAGTTACCATTTCACAGTTAAGAAACAGCATTACAATCAATGACAGTTATTGAGATAGACACATTAAATACAATATGAACTTTGCAACAAAAACTCTCAATCTTTGCTATTTATCCTTTAATTTACAGATCTGTATTTTGAAACATATTCATTGTATGACCTAATTTACTGACTCCACAAACAATGTAACTTACGTGTTATGTGAAGAAGCCACAAAGTAATGTGTCATTGGTCTGTTCATGTCTTGGTAGTTGACTCGATGTGACGGGTTGAATATAAGTTGACCGTCAGAAATCAGGTAATTCCGAAAACCTTTAATGAAAGGAAGAAACATGAATAGAATTTACATCAAAAAAACTTTCAGTCCCATCTTATAACCATCAAACTCTTCCTTTCAAATTATCAAATAACAAGACTTAATAAAGCAAGGTTGTCAATTTTGATGGTTTCCACTAGATCACAACGAAATAGGGACATAAATAGGTAGGGATATATATTGGTAGGGGCATAAATAGGTAGGTGCATAAATAGGTAGGGATATATATTGGTAGGGGCATAAATAGGTAGGTGCATAAATAGGTAGGGCATAAATTATAGATAAGAGACATAGATAGGCAAGGGCATACATAGGTAGGAAAATAAATAGGTAGGGCATACATAGATAAGGAAATGAATAGATATGGACATAAGAAGGTAGGAGCATAAACACGTAGGGACATAAATAGGTAGGGGCATAAATAGGTAGGGACATAAATATCAAGGGACATTAATAGTTAGAGACATAAATAGGTAACGACATATATAGAT
>JAUUEB010503710.1:0-10255 GCA_032362205.1 Clione limacina | reverse complement strand
TTTCTTCTGGTCGGAGGTTTTTTTGCTTGGGCACCATCAAAAAGGGGGTGTGACTCGGCTCAGAGATCACTCTATTGAGTGAACTCTGGTGTTATCTGGCCAATACAAAGCCCAAGTCTACTTTCGCTTTCCATTGTCTTGCTAAATGCGCGCTGTTTTTTTCTGGATCAGATAATTGTAAATATCTGCGTGGTTAAGGCCCGGTAACAATTTTTTATCATTTGACAAATCTTGGATCTTATATGGATCCTGGCCTTCGACTTCTCTAATTTTCTCTAAATTTGCTTTTTCTTCTGGTCTGAGGTTTTTGTAGGGGATCTCAGTGAGCCCTGTGTGACTCGGTTCAGAGATCACTCTATACCCTGAATGTACATGTGTGTCTCCGTCCTGCCTGTAAGGGGTAATAATTGTAAAGCGCTTTAAGCTTACTCCAAGGGAAAAGCGCTATAAAAGTGAAATTATTATTATTATTATTATTATTATTATTATTATTATTGGTGTGGCATTGAAACTAAAGCAACAAAAGCATCAGATTTCTTTAACATTTTTAATGATTTTTGGGGAAAAACAAAAAAAATAAGTTATAGAGATCAAACCAGAATTGACCAGCAAAATCCATTGCACATTGGTTTCATTGTAGAATGTTAAGAGTATAATATATAACCGCAGCAAACCTGGGTTATTTTTGCCCATCATAACATACAAGCTGAACAAAATAAAAACATATCAAGACATGAAATAGAATGTTAAATCGTAATGGTTATACTCAAGCACCAAAATAATGTCATGTAAAATGGGAATATGCATTAATCAATATTGGTCCAATGACAATAATCACAGCCTAAGTGAATCAAAAGCAGTTTGAATTCTCACATCTGTACATTCAAGATGAAAAAGAAAAATATAGCATAATGCATCACAGAAGACTGAAAGAATAAGCTAAATTAAAAAAAGAAATTATATGCTTGAATTTTAACTTAATGCCATGACTTCCATTATACAGAGTGTCCATTCCTTCACCGATATATCCTAAGATGGAGATATTAAATCCCTTACAAAGAAAATAATGATAATTTGTCCCTGACCCATGACTGTTTGTTATCAATAGGGATATGACCATGACATTTTCTATAGTTCATATTACATCTTTCACAGTCTGAGCGCCAATTTACTATGCTTAGACTTACACAACTAAGCCCTTCGCTTTAAATCAACACCCGATAGTTGTGTGCACTACCGTGAAAACATCATTTAGCGAGGGATGGCAATATGACAGCTAAGAGAAAAATTATTGTTTCCTAAATAAAAACAGTATAAGAATGTGATTCTTACATGGGTGGCCCAATTTAAAGGTCTGGACAGGTTTATTATATATCAAATGATCAGCACTCTGATTTACAATCACATAAAGATATGAAGTCTTAAGTCAAGTAAATTAAACCTGTGTGAAAATGATAATGTTAAGAATCTGATTGAAAAGATGTGATTTAAGATAAAGACCTGAGAATTTTAGTCCTTGGTAAAGGAACTTTCAAGAAATAAATAAGGTGTAAAATCTGTCATAAAAATTATTTACAGTCAAAATTGCTTAAACCACATTTTTTTTAGTAATAAAGAAATAAATAAAACAACAGGGAGTCTATTTTTTGTCCTGATAATGCAAAAATCTGTCTGCGTGTTCATTCAAGTATGTTTGACTGTATTTATGTGCATTGTATACAAATGCTGCATTCATAACATACTCTGAAAATGTATTTCTTTTCTTAGTTCAAAGGTAAAAATAATACTGAGCTAATACGTTAGGGTGTAGGGATATTAGCACTGAGAAACACTGTGTGCTGGCAATCTGCTGATGGAAAAGTAGAATATTTATACCCCAATTAAACATAATGGCTAAATATGAGCAAATTTTACATTTCAAATAAAAAGGGCTGGATGTTGTAACAACTATAAATATCTACAACAAAGTAATCAATCTATATATAGCCCTTGCAGAAAACTGCTGTATCCAATTTATTGCACATACAAGAATACTTTTAAGATAAATAAGTTTATAACTTTGGAAATGACAACCATTGGAAATGAATTTGACAGAGTAACCACTAAACCAAACAAATATCATTCCTCTTTTGTTTCATGTTATTTTCTTATTCCTTTTCTTATGACAGGCATATCTCACATTGACATCCTGATCAGGGACCAGTGCTGAGTGGAAGCATACATGCAGCAAAGATTGAAAGTTAAATAAAAAGTATGCTTTGTGAAGTTTTCCAAATCAAAAACTTTAAATTATGTTTTAAACAACTTGGAACTCCTTATACAAAATTCGTTATTTAAGTTTGATTTTTTGTATTCCATAACTAAGTTATGGCAAAAAGACACCATTTTTGAGACAGCAGTCTATAATTAATTAATACATTTCAAACTTTCAACATAAAGATATATTTTGAAAATATATATACATAAAACAATGTTGTAAATTATAATACCATGTTTAAATAATACTTAACAGTATTCTTCACTAAGACTTATAAATGGCAGTATAAGAATTCTATAACTTATTCATCAACCATGCATAATTTGCCTGAAACTTTCCTTCTAGTTAAAAAGTCACATTCATATGATAAAACACATACCCAGTACTTAGATTATTTGGTGTATTAAAAATAAAATACCATAAAAAATAATCAGGGAGCAATACTTTTCGATAAAATCAACAAGATAAATCCACCATCTTTCCTTGGAACAGGACAGAAAAGAAACAAGAATTATCTTTTATATACTTAACGCCAGAATTATTCAAATTTTGTGTACTCTTTAACACCGCAATAGTTGATCAACGTGTTTATTATCAAATTAAACGACATTTAATTCTGTATAAGAATATCTAACTTGTACATCGGAATAATGAACAAACAGCCCAGAAACCTAAGAATTATAAAAAGTGTTAAAAAACGAGTGCACTGAAAACAAGTAAACGCACACTGAAATGAAAAAAAAACGAACAACAAAAACTCATCTTTAATTTGAGGTCTAAAACATGTTGAAGCTTATAATGTTTTACAAAAATATTGATAAACATATTTTGATCTCGTTTTATTCATAAAAAAACATATTCATATCATGCTACTAGCTAGCTTGATAAACAACAATCTTTGTCACAAACGTGTGTGCCCTACACTGGCATCAACAAATGCAGATATGCGCTATCTCATTGAGAAAATTAAGTTTGCAATTTTTTTTATTTTTCCAAAGCATCATACTCTTCTACCAGCGCCTTATGAATCTAGTGAATTCTGTCATGAGCACGCCTTGACAATGCGTCCCACATGTGTTCAATTCAAGACATGTCGGGTGACTTCGCTGATTGATCAAGAAGTGTTATTCTGTTGTGCTTGAGACAGGCTTTTGAAATAATTGCTGTATATGGCCTTGCATTGTCGTGTTGGAACAACTGAATATCTCAGTGTTTTCTTTTTAAAAAAAAAAACAGATGGGGGATCAGCAGCTAATCCACATTACTTTAAAAAACACCACCAGTTCAGTGCGATCTCTGCAGTGATTCCCGCCCATACCATTACAGAACACTGCCATATCTGTCAACCTCTTTTGTCCACTTTCTGTAAAACCGTGTCCCTTTTCGTCTCCAAATCTTAATTATTCCGTTCCAAGCTGATGTTAAACCTACTTTCATAAAAAAAGAATGACGCCTTGATGTGTTTGTCTTTTAACACTGGCCCCAAAATACGGCAGTCCAATCCATCGTCACAATAATTTAAACGATTTAAAACAAGGAAAATCATTCTTATTATTGTAAAACATTACGTGTCTCTTTGCTACTTCGGCGTGTTTAAAACCTCAAATTAAAGCCAATGTTTTTGTTGTTAAGTCATTTTCATTTCAGTGTGCGTTTACTTATTTTCAGTGCACTCTAGTTTTTTAACACTTTTTATAATTTTTAGGTTCCTTAGTTGTTTGTTCATTATTTCAATTTACAAATAAGATATTCTTATACAGAGTTAAATTTCCTTTAATTCGATAATAAGCACGTTGATGTTGGCTCAACTATTGCAGTGTTAAAGCGCACACAAAATCGTTGGAATAATTGTGGCGTTTAGTATATTATTATAGATTGGAATGATCAGCGCACATGGTAATATCAGACATTCTCAGGTTATACACAAAACTTTTAATTTCAGCCCTGCACTGAAGGAAATGTTTCCAAACTGTATAGCTACATTTATGGTTAAAAATTAAAGCCATGAGGAATGAGAGTAAACATAATACATATCATTGCAAACAGGGAAATAGAACAGAGGAAAGGGGGAAAATACATAACCATTGTTTTCAACACATGTTGACTTTCGTATGTTCAATGATTTTCTTCCCTTCCTTAGACAAATATCTAGTGGAGTGTGTATGTCAAGCTATATTTAAGTTACCTCTTTCATGTATAAATGAAATATGGATAGACCTTTGTTTCATTTCTACATTCAAAAAATGTATTCAAAATTTGCATGAGTATTAACTTTCTCTTAAAAGCCATTTTTTAATGGTATATAAAAGTCTTGGGCTAAATTTGAGGTTACAATATGATGTAAAAGGGTGCTTGTTACATTAAATCAATAGTTACACAATTTGCAATGTTCCCAACGTACTATGAGGTTGCCAATAATCGTAACCCTACGATTATTATTTTTTGATGAAAAATCGCCCCCTTACGACCCTTATTTGGACCCCTACTATTATTATTTTTCACCTATTTCAGTGCCTGAGAAACTCAATAATCGTACCTGTATAACTAATATTTCCACAAAAAAATCACCATAACATTTTTCAAAACTTACGATTTATCTACGTACGAGATACTTGTATTTTAATCGATACCTTTATTTATACCCATCACAAATACCCATAAATCAGCCTCTCTTCCAAAAAAGAACGAAGCCGAAGCCAGTCTTTGAAAACAGGACGAAGCCACATCAAAAAAGCATTTCATACAACAAATGTTCTTCTTTGTTAGACAAATCCTTTCAAAAACTGACTTTACAGCTACAATATACAAATTACATACAGCTGTGATAATAAGCACTAGAAAGATGACTTCATGATGTTGTATGGTGTGGTAAACCAGTCAAAGATGCTCTTAGAGCTATTAATGGTGGTGAAAAGTTAAACATTTCTTTTTTGTTTTCCAATTTGTGTTCTTTAAGAAACGCATCACAATAAAAACTTTAAATGGGTTTCTTAAAGAACACAAATTGGAATTTTGGATGATTTCCTCCTTTTGGAGGAAAAATGGAAAGCCTGGACAAATCAAATTTTTCAAAGTGTTTCTATGAATAACTTTACTTGACCCTAATTATTGACCACAATTTTTATGAGCTTAATCAACTCTCTAAAATCATATGCCTTAAAAAAAAAGGAAGGTGATAACACTATTTTTGACACATTTTAACTGCATTTTACAACATTCAACATTGATTATGTCTCAAAATAAGATCATTAAATCTTTATTTGATGAAAACAAAAAAATCTGAAAAAGGGCTAGTTTTCCTATGCCGCCACACACATGATTTCATTGACTACATGAATGCGTTGTTGTCAAGTAAAATAATCTTCATGACAAGGAGTAAATATGTGAACACTTATGAGCAATATTATTATTAAAAAGAAATTGTGCATTGTTGAAAGTATAGCACAATGACATACACAAAAAGAAGTCAATGAGTCAAAGAGAACCATTGAGTGATTTACATGTCTCATCCATAATGATATCTAATGTTTAAATTTAGAGGATGGATCTTTCAACTGAAAGAAAATCTTTGAAAGGAGCATGGCACGAGATCAATTGAAAAATGTTATTGATATTGAAATAAAGAGCCAAACATAACTACATCAACAGAAAATTGGTGTAGAAAACTAATCAGAACAAAACAAGTTTACAATAAGTAAGGCACATGTCTAGCAAGAAATACAAAATGAATCAACATTTTAAGCATTCAAAAACAGAGCATGCATAGAGAGCTGTGACACACAAGTCAGCGACAAAATATATTGAGAGACAGCGATAGGCTTTTCTTTTGGAACTGGAAAAGCAAAGCTCAACATCTGTCTTTGGCAACATACTATGTAAGAATTCACTTATGAAAAGACAAAAAACTAAAAGGAGAGGGTGGGAAATTACTTAACAAATTTAAAATAACCTTTTAATGGTCTTTTGTTAAATAGTTTTACGATAACATTACAAAGAAGAGCAGATTTTGGGGGGCTCGATGGTCTAGTGGTTCGCGTACTTGACCCTCACCTAAGAGGTAGTGGGTACGAGCCCTCGCATGGCCTCTAGTAATTTTCAGTAATACCTTGGGAAAGTATTTTCAATTTCCCACTTGGCACTGCACAGCGGTGACATGCAACGACGTAAAATTTCATTGCAAGGAACATAAAAAACCCTTCACAAAAAAAAAGTTATGCCGGACAGTGATATAGAGAGCAGCGGATTACACTGCTGTCCTTGATGCCGTACAGGTGAGACAAGAAGAGATGGGCACAATCTATGCATACAAACATCTATGGTTTCTGATATTTAGAGACTTGATTTTACATTAAATGCAATAATAAATGTGTAAGAAATATAATTCATAATATCATTCATTCAGTGTTACTTACACACATTCACATTGTGCAACCTGCAAACAACTAAAAGTATTTAGTAATACACAAACTCATTAGCCTATGTTTTTTCTTTACAAAAAATATAATGAACACGAAGCCTTAATCAAGCAACATCTTACTATCTTGAAAGTCCTTTACAGATATTAATATCAAATTTCAATAAATGAGAAGCTTACAAACATTTGAAATCAAGCATTTGATTAAACAACATTCTGCAAACAAGCTTATTATCTAATTAAAGTGATAGATTTTTCAAGGAAGAGTACCAACATTTACAAGCAAGGCTGACAGGGTTTGCCTCCTCTCACAGCAAACAAACGCAGTTTATATAAAAGTGAAGTCAGTTGTTTAGAAAGGAAGTATTTGCATTATGTCAATTGTTTGGTTAATTGAGCGTTAAAATGTGAACTTTAAATAAATTGTAATAACATGTTATTATATTTGTGCTTATAACGGTTGACAAAGCATCCCTATGGTGTACTCTCTTATCCCTGTTAATAGCACATTTTGTGCAACATCTTTTTAAATTCCATGAATGATTTCTTTAAGACGGTTATTAATTTTTTTTTCTAATTATCACTACACAAATTTAAACAGTTGTTGGGCATTGCATGAAATGTTTTTGTGCTGATTTATTTAAAGTTTTGTTTGCTAGTTTGTGTTTTATTGTGAAAAATTGTGTGACAGTAGGTACTTTCAAAATGCCAAGAATCATAATGAAAAGATATCTTTATCTGTAGATAAAATTTGACCTACTTTGGTATTTTTAAAAGTTCAGGAGCTACAAAGGAACAGTGTTGTGGTCGAGTAGTTCGGTGGACTACTTAAACAGTATAGAGTAGTTGGGCATTTTTAACTACTCAAGTAGAGTAGAGTAGCTACTAAAAAAATGTAAGGGTAACTACTCAAGTAGTTTTTGAGTAGTCACAACAATAGATATAATTAAATAAACAAATTTAAAGGTTTAAAATTGAAAAATAACTGCATTATTTACATTATCATGTAATAAAATTAAAGATAATAACAAAAGGGAAAATATTAAAGGTAATCACTTATTTAAATAAATAAAAAAGAATTGATTTTTTTTAGATAAACACAAAATGTTTATGTTGATTTTTGTAGAAGTAGCAAAACAACTAATTGAGTACTACTCAAGTGGTATACTACTCTACTTGACCACAACATTGCTGAAAGGAAACTGATATCTGTTTAATAGAAATAGGGGAAAAAATGGCAACTTTCACTAGCTAATAAATAAATAAATAAATTACATTTACATATCACATGTCCATAGCTGCTTGAGGCGCTGTAAATTAAATGGCTAATCAGGCTAAGCATGTTTAATTTCTAATTAAAAACCGTTGAAAGATAAAATTCAAATAAATAAATTGTATAATTAGAAATTTACTATATTGCACTTTAAGCTTAAAAGCAAGGTCGTTTCTACTTTATACATTATATACAAACATTTGAACAGACTAACCCTTATAATACTTATATGCTTATTTTTATAGTCAAGAATTATCCCTACCCTGAATCACATTATAATTCTCCTCTTTGTTGTTAGCTAGTCTCCACAATGACATTAACCACTTAAAAATAACATGGTTCAATTGCTTCAAAACCAGAATACCCACATATAAATCATAATTGCATTCCTACACCTAAATAACATAATCTGTCCCTTCTAAATCACTACCTGCAATCCATATTATTGACAAATAAAATCACTTAGTCAAAATCAAATTTCTAACTACAAGAGTTGTGCAAATCAGTGTATGAATGAACAAATGCAACAACATAAACAAAAGAAGAGTAAATAGTCAATTATACACAAACAGTGAATGAAATAATTTAGTTAAAAACAAACTTGTCACACCCGACAAAAATTGTCTGTAAATGATATTCAAGTTCAATATTCAAATCTTTTTAGGCTTTTGGTGTGCACTTGACCACTTGTATTGGCCACTATAATTGCCTGTGGGACATGGGCTGACAACTTTATATAAAAATTCGCACTATCCTATATATTTGCCTTTCTTCTTTTATGTGTAGATTCAAATGCACTTTTTTTTAGATACACAGTATATACAAATATGCAGTATCAGATGCTAATAGTTTGCATAAATAACAAGGGCACTTTTGTCTGTGCCACTTCAATGTCATGATGCTGCGCCTTAGTACTGAGTTGTGTTTGATCGCTTAAATGTTTTTCATCTTTCAAGTTTAAGTTTTCATTTTTGATTTACTTTTCTTTCTACTTTCTACTTGATTTACTACATAAAGAATTAAAGTTATGGTGTCACATGCCTTAATGGGCAACATGGAATCATTATTATAAAAGCTTAAATAGCATAGATCAGTAAGTCATCTGATTTCATTATAACAAATACCCTGTTTAGGATATAGTATTTCACTCAGATAGCAATGGTTAAATGAAAGAAGTATAGAATTGTTATTCTAAAAAAACATAACCAGCCTAGCTCTTCATTGCTAGGAGAATCAATCATAACATGTTAAATAGTTAGCTAACTTCAACTCCTACATGAGTATTAAAAGCCAGATGTTAAAACAATGAGGTCCTTTTTGTTAAAAGCCAGATGTTAAAACAATGAGGTCCTTATTGTTAAAAGCCAGATGTTAAAACAATGAGGTCCTAATTGTTAAAAGCAAGATGTTAAAGCAATGAGGTCCTTATTGTTAAAAGCAAGATGTTAAAACAATGAGGTCCTTATTGTGAAAAGCCAGATGTTAAAACAATGAGGTCCTTATAATACCTATTGTGAAAAGCCAGATATTAAAACAATGAGGTCCTTATTGTGAAAAGCCAGATGTTAAAACAATAAGCTCCCTTACTGTTCAACACATCAAGAGTTATTTTTCATTTTAAAATCCAAAGACTATAGAAAAGGGTTCAACCCAGAGACACCTACAAATAACAAACAAAAATTACAGAAACATTTCTGAAATAGTCATCACATTTTTTTAAATTACCCGGAATCTTCATTTAAAGCAAAAACGTTCATTTTTGATTACATGGAAAAAAGAGACAAGCCATGGAAAGACATAAATGCACAAACAAATCAGCAGCTCATGCCTAGGTCGTCTTCATCTTTGTCCTTCTCCCTCTCTACATTTGCCTGCTGTGCCTTGAGGTACTCCCCATACACAAGCCGTGTGTGGTGCAACACACGCATAGCATTGTGTCTGCGTACCAGGCGGTCAAAGTGCATGGCTATCTCCTCATAACACATCCCTGAGCGTATGATAATGTCCCTGTGCATGGTGAGTAGTGTCAGACAGAGGAACATAAGGAACGGGTTGCCTGCTCCAAACTCTTGAGGGGGTGGTAAACGAGAGGGGTCTTTTATCTTAGCACTAAGAAGACTAGAAGCTGTCTGCCAGCTGCTCGTTGAGCTTTCCAATGACTCTGTGGCTTCTTGACAGTCAGAAAGATGCGAGTCTGAGGAATTTTTGACTAAGGATCCTTGCACACCAGAGGCAGCTGGTTCCTGCTTGGATGATGTTTTCTTTGGTGAAGTTGTTGTTGGTGACGTATCTGTCGAATTATGATTCGAGC
>JAUUEB010503709.1:0-18270 GCA_032362205.1 Clione limacina | reverse complement strand
CTGCTGTGTTCATCTTAGAAAGATATAAGGAAATATTCACATATCATGTCATCGGTTTGGGGGATGGAGGTCTTTTGCGATGAAGGGGATGACTTTTAAAGAGTAAAGATATGCACAAATATGACATATCGGGAAGGGGTTCAAAATCAACAACAAATTGATGACATCAATATATGAGAACAGATCTAATTGAAATAGATTTGTTTTAAATGTCATTTTTTCTTAAGGAAAAACGGGGTAATTCATGTGTAGGGGTAGGTTAAGGTAAGGTTAGGTAATGCAAAAATGGAGGAGGGGGGCCTCGATGTCAAAACTGCCCCGGGGCCCACGGAACCTGCCTCTGCTTATAATATTATATGCTAACAATCTTTTTGTTGCAAGTTGATCCAATAAAGTGAAAGTAGTGTATAAATAATAGTGATTAAGTCAAGCACAGAATAGACTGAATATCTGTTTATTGAATTAAAGCCACAAATCATATGCAGGATAATGAAAGAGCTAGATGTGAAATGATAAGACATATTTTCTAGGTGTCTTAGATCAGTTGATCTTTCAAAGCTTGACAGTATGGACAATAAATGGCCTATCATGCTTCACTGAACACACCACTTTAGATCTCTAATAGACTCCTTATAAATAGTGATTTGCTTATCTATTGCAGGGGTCTTTACACATGGTTGGCCAGTTTTAGAGCAGTCCCTAAAATTACAACAGTAGGAATGAAATAACAAAGACATTAGATATTTTAGCACTTATGTAACTAGGTTGGTAATCTCAGAGTAATCCTCAAGAACCCGTTCCTCTATCAGTGAATGATTGGTGACTTAATTTATTGAGTGTTATCTTTGATTCATGCATGTTTTACCTTTTTATGCAACCCTAAAATGGATTTCTCTCATTTAATATTAATACTAAGTTAAAGTTGAAAATAGTCTGCTTCATGTGCATAAACATAGTTGATTTATTTGAAAGCACAATTATTGATAGTTCAACAAACTAAACGCATTGAACATTGCTTTTTTCCTTTTGTTCTAGGTTCAGGATGATTTGCGACAGCTACGAGAAAAAATGGCCAATGGGGATGGCAACATCAATATATCAGACCTGGATAGAGCATTGGCCAAAACAGAAGCTGGTTTGCAGGTTTAAAGCTCAAAGATTCTTTACAAAATTTAAATCTCTATGATGAAACCACAAATAAAAGGGAAATAATTGACAAATAAAGAAAAATTAAAATATGGTAAAGCAGACTACTGTAAATTGTTAGTAAAAATGTGATTGTTTTCAGTTTAAAGATATAAGATTTGTCTAATCCTGTATTGTAAACCAGTGAAGATTTTGCACATAAACAGGTTCTTTATCCTTTAATAAAAGGGTTTTTATATTTTCAGGAATAAGCAGAGTAAAGCAGCCAGCTTGAGAAAGTCAAAATTGGTAGTTCAACTAGGTTTCAAAATAAACATTAATAAAGATGTGAAACAAGTTCCCTTCTGACTACAGTATTACCTCTATGAACTGCCAACCTGGGGAAAAGTCAAAACTGGCGGTTTAGCAAGTTTGGCGGTTCATGGAGGTGCCAAAATCAGCGTCGATTATGATGAACAAAATGGAGGCAATAACAATTGGTCAACCGCTTGTGATTTCAGTGAAAAACTCCCCATTTCCAGTTAATGCTGAATAAACGGCTTATACATTTAAAATTTATAGCGGTTAAAACCGATATTCTTTTGGTGTGTTTTCTTTTTCTTTCAGTTTGATTTTTTTTGGCGGTTCAAAGAGAGTTTTTATCAAAAGTTAAATATACTTCGTACAACAGAAAATGTTGGCGGTGGGTGATGGGCGGTTCAAAGAGGGAAAATACGACTTTATATAGATAAACTTTTGGGACTTGACAAAAACCAGGCGGTAGTCGAGGTTGGCGGTTCATAGAGGGGCGGTTCAAAGAGGTAATACTGTATACTATTATTGTATGTGTAAAAAGGGAGGCAATCATGGTTACACAATTCCTCTGGCATATCATTGGGTAGTAAGAGTCAGCAACTTTGTTGTCCTAATTTTTTATGTGTTTTACATTATTCTTTTCTTATCTTTTTTGGTCCTCAATTTTGGTGGGGGGGTTAAAGTTTTTTTAACACTAATTCTATCAAATATGTCCCACAGAAAGTGTTGGGGTTTTTGTGGGTGAAATACAGTCTTTATATGAAGAAACTTTTGGGACATATGACAAAACCAGGTGTTAGGAAAGGCTGGTGGTTCATCGGGGGACAGTTTAACGAGGGAATACTGTATGTGTGCTATAAGCTAAACAGTACAATGTGTTAAGCATGTAAAGTAGTTTGCTAACACAAAATAAGTTGTCTTTGTTTGACCAATTAGCAAAAAAATCATAAACAAAGTTGAACAATAGGTTGATTCAGTACTGTAATTATATGATATACAGTTGAACTTGCTCAGCGGCCACCTGTGGTAAGAGGCCACCTGCAGTAAGTAGTAAGTGGCCACCTTTGAGGGATACCATTCAATTTGTATTCTTTATAAGATGTCAACTTGCTGTAAGAGGCAACTTGCAGTAGGCGGCCAGTTTGGCTGCTGATAGTCACTGGCCTCCTAGAGCAAGTTCAACTGTTATTACAAAAAAAATTTCAACTCTATATTTTCTCTTTTTCAAAATTTGGGGTCAAGATGATCTTTTGTTCTACTGTTTTTTTGATTGATCTTCAACCCCTTGACTGCTGCATAAAAAATTCAGATAAATGCAACCAATTCACCATTTGCTATATAATGTACAGTCAAAGCAAAGTGAAATCACCTCCTGAAAGTTTGCACGGTTAAAACATCTTCACATCCCTGAGACTGTTAGAGAATCTCAAGTGAGACTTTGGCCCAGAGATGTTATATTTTCATGGCACTCAATCAATAAATAGGAGTTCACTGGGCAAAGCAGTCAAGGTGCTAAGTTCTTGTCTGTAACTTGTATTCAAAAGAAAATATTGATAAAAAATTCCCTTAATAAAATATTTTGTATGTAATTTCTTCCTTTTTTCATTAGCGTCACACAGAGGAAGTTGTTTACAGACTTAACAACCGAGTGCAGATGTTGCCATTGTCAGACAATGTTGCAGGTAATCAACAGTATAATGCCCAAGAAAGTATGGTCGACCTTCAGTCTGGGTATGGAGAAATGAAGCAACCATCATACGCCCAAAACAGGTGACTTTGATGAGTTGATAGAGCATGTGGTTAAAGCACTGACCCTTACTGTTAAGAAAATTTGTATCAATTACAATTTCCACTTCTCATCTATCAAAAATATGATGTCATGATTATATTTACATTTTTGACCATTTGTTTACAATCTGCTGAAGGTATTGATGAATTTCAACAATTCCTTTTCAGTTATTTATAAAAAATCAGTTTGTCGGTTCACACTGTCAGCTGATTTTCTTTTATGAGGTTGACTTCATTCAAGTTTGTAGCAGATGAATGAAAGAATTAAAATTAAAATAGATATATTTGATACACCTTATTTCATGTTTTTTGTCAAATTAAAATCTATTTCTTTTAATTTTTATTCTCTAGTAACTGAACACTCTATTTCCCCCTAAAATTGATTATTATGTATTGTGTTGAAATTGATGTGTTTTTATTTTTATAATTAGTCAAGGTAAATTGTTTCCACACTTCTCAGTTAAAAACTTGAAAATTACATTTTTATTGACCTCCAAAACATAAACATTGTTCCATTAAGTTTTGTTGTAATCTAGTTTGTTATGTGATCTTCTCTACTTGACATTGAATTGACTTTTTCTTTTCTTTCATCTTTTGTCTTCAAATCCAGGAGCATGTTGAGAAGACAACCTCTGCCCCCTGGTTCCAAGTTACCAGGAAGAAAGATGATGCAAATGCAGGGAATGACACCAGGTCAAAAGGTAATACTTTAAACAAATTTGAAAAAGAATAAAAGGATTGTGTTCCACAAAGGGAACGGATTCCTTGCACAAGGGTCGCCAAAGCAAGTTTGTCAATTCATGAAATTGCATTTTCTCAAATTTTTGTTTTTTACTTCTGTGTACCATTTAAAGATAAATTGTTATTATTGTTATATATTTTTTAAATTCTTCAACTCTTACAGCTTGATTTTGTAAAAGTATTTAGAGATAAATATTAAGACAGAAAAGATGCCATTTCTTATTTTTTCTTATTATGTTCTTTATGTTGTTGTTTTTTTTGTATTGTTCTATTTGTTTATTATTACTGTGATATATTTACAGCACAATCAACAGTGGACACTGAGGACTGTCATTAATCCACAAAACCAGCAAAACAGAAATACAATGAAAGAGAACTTTGGTATTCAGTTGCCTCTTATCAATGAGAGAAGAACTCAAAGGGTGAGTACAATTTGGTGTTTTATACTCTTACCAGTTGTTGCCTAATACTCTTTCTTTTTAACAATTCACTTTAAAAACATTATAGAGATTAAATTGTTTTGAGCTAAAATTAAAAAAAAGCAGAATAAAAATAGCATCAACATAGAAAATGTTTTTTTTAAACATAAAAAAGCTATATATAACACGAAAGTATGTATCTGTAAATTCATTCTGAGATAGTTTTAATCAAAGAATACAACTCAATGCAAGTATAAAGGACAAATGTGTGCCAGATGTGCTGTGCTGTATGGGATGCTTGTTGCAAGAGAGAATATCAGAGCTGGTGATCATGTTCAGACTCAAAACTGGGCCGAATTACTTAAGATATCACTAACACAAAAAGCATAAGTGGGTGATGCATATCAATGTCTCTGAAGAGATACACCGCAAAGACATTCAACTATCCTGCTACATGTCAACAACTTAAAGAAAACAACATGGTCCAATCATGATACTGAGGGTCAGAAGCTCCCTGGCAGTTTTTTTTATGACCTGCAGCCTTGGAAACAAAAATAAGAGGGCACTTTGCGCTGTGTCACCTAATTAAATATCATCTTGTGAACAAATATTGAAGACAATATGATTTTTTTTTACAATAACAAGAAATATCTTGCACCTTTTCAAATTGGAATCAAAAATCTTGTTAATGGTACGTAAATCTTTTTAAAAAGAATCAAGAACATAGATAGCTGACAGGTATTTAATGCTATGCAATACACAACATGTGATGGAGCATCTGTTCTTACTACTATCTGATTTGGTTTTTACCTTGTTTGCAGATATTTGTTCTTTCTTCTCCTTTATTCTGATCATACAGACTTTCTGCTTTGAGATTGCTTTTTAATTGTCTTCAAAGTTTTACATCTTACCACCCACAACAATAGATACTGCTACATGGTTCTCTGTCTATTTGAGTTACCAGGAATAACTGAATACCAAAGGCAGGAAGCTCATATTTACTACTAAAAGACATGAAGAGACTGTCTGTATATTGGTCTTAGTTTGATTCTTCATTTAAGGAATACATATTCATATTATTTCGGAAGAAATACTAGTGATGGAGAATTCACGCTTTGTTGTCAATGTGATAGATATTGAACATCTTCATATTTTAACTTTGATACTGTTTTAGGGAGGAAACTGGCAATATGGATTGAAGGATGATACTTCTGTTTCTACACTACCTGGGCTAAAGAGAGCCAAAAGCTATGTGATAAATATGGTAAAACATAAGAAATGAATCTTATGAAAAAAGTCCATAAAACTAACAAGCCACAAAAATCTAGTGCACCTTTGCCTTTAGCCAGCTTTAAGTTTAAAAAAAAAGTATTTGTTCTACCATTAATCATTGCACAATGTATCTTACAAGTTAGTATTAGACACTAATATAATAAAATCATTGACTTTGACAATTTGATATTCAAAACAGATGGATGGTATAGGTACAATTATCGTTTGGCGTTTCTGAGAAAGACAATTTTTATTGCAACTCATTGACAGTCAATACGGAACCATCACTGACATGATACAACAAAAATGTCTGGGGTGGCATATCTCATGTTTTTCTTTTTGTTGTGACCAAACCATCAGATTTCCTGACACCACTAAGATTCCTCAACCTAGTATAGTGCCAACACTTTTCTTTATTAACAAAAACATATTTAACTTATGTCACATAAAAAATAATGAGATCCTTAGCAATCAGCTTTTTTTTAAATTTTCAGTTCAATGTTGCTACAAAAAGTGACTCTGTATAAAAACCGTATCAACTCCTTAAGTTAACCACCCAAGTGTCTTGTAAGCTCTCTACAATATTAAGCATTATATCAGATTAGAAAAATAGTCCACATGATATGTTTCACAAAGTTAATGAGAGATTTGGACATATAATCTTTTGAAAAATTACATTTTTCAGATAAAATTTGCTTTTTTTTGTCGAAGAAATCTAACCTTTTTTATTTCAATTTTTTTATGTTTGTTTTGCTATAATACTTTTGCTGATAGAATAATACATTTTCGTTTATTCTAATTGAAAAATGCAAATGATATAAAGGTTATTCCATGCTATAATATACTGTACATGGTTTAAAAATAGAACTACCCCAAATTATATACATATTCAATTAGCTCTTTGGTAGAGTTATTTCATGTAGCTGTATCATATTATTTTTGGTCTTCACTATAAATCTTTTCTTTAAAGAGCAGTATATGCAGTTCTATATTCATTTTTAATGGGATTTTTTTGCACTGAGATGTGTCTTATCAATTGGCGGGACAAGATACAGTGTTTGTCCCTGCACTTGATGACATCACAATTACGCCCTTGACCTTTCTATGCCTTGGCTGAGTTAAGCAACTTCATGAAACTTAATTCTGCTGCTGTAGGTTATGTTGCCAATGAGTGGGGCTAATGGTGTTCCTCTGTTAATTTTTTCCTTCAAAAGCTATTGAAGTACTTTTCATTTTCTGAAGGTGCTTGGTCTAGTCTGATTTCATGGTCAGCTCTAGCAACATAAAATACTTTTATTTTCTTGGCATTTAGTTTAAGACCAGTTTTCAACTTACTGCATCAACTCTGTTTTTAACCCTTTTTATGCTTGTAACGGCTTATAATGCAGTGTCGTTTGCATAGAGCAAAATTGTTAGTTTTGTACTGCCAGCTTTCAAGCATATATCATCATGTCAGCCTTTCTCATAAACTGCTCAGTGTGAATATCAAATAAATTAAGTGTAAGGAAAGGATACATCCTTGCCTTACTTATTTTGTAGTGTTAAAAATTCACATTTCTGGTTGTCTCCTCTGATCATTGCCTTTTGGTGATTGTATAGTGAATCCATAAGGGAAATAAGGTGTCTTGGGAGGCCATCTTGAAATGTATAAGACATTATAGAATTAACATGGCCTTTTTTATTGCAGCTTTCCTGAAAATCATCACTGTAAAAATGATTGTGTGGTCTCAATTTAAATTTGATTCCTGATTTTAACAAATTCTGTTTCTTTTGGTTATTTATTGAGGTTATGCATGTTAACTTGCTTTGCTACTGAGAACTGCCATTAGAAAATTGTGAACTAAGAAGAATGCAGTTTTAAGGATGAACTCATTGACTGAAAGTGGTCAATACTTTAAAGATTAATTATATGGTTCTTACTTATTTATTATCAACTGAATATGCTAAACTTTATTTTATGTGTAAATGTGGCAGGTCTTGGATATTTAGAAAAAATGGTGAGATTAACTTTGAATTTCTTGAATTTATTATGAATTGATGTTCTATAGGCATACTTTTGCATTTTCATGTTGGCAAATAAAATGGTATAGACAGTTGTTTAAACCAAAGGTTATCTGTGGTTACATGTTTTTCTTATTTCATTGATTTCTGTGTTTCATATTGGGGTTTTAAAGTTTAATTTACTTGTTCAATATGAGTATATAGCAAGTACACTGTGAGTTATCTTTCACATTGTTTTGATTTGTCTATTTGCATTGAAACAACCAACTTATCTAAAGTTCAACGCCCTATTTATAATCATTTTGATAATATTTTCAACTTCATAAATATCAATACAATGTTGGGTTAACTTAGCTTATAAATTGTGGCTCCACGCTTTTCATTACATTTGAACTGTTCGCAAATTTTTGTTATGTGTCATGTTCATTTTTACAGATTATAGCACTTTTTTTCAAATGGCTCACTTTTCAACAAATTTTGTTAAATCTTTGTTCAAAATAGCAATTTGTTATTTTGTATAAATATTTGTTATGAAATTTGACATATTCCGCATCGTTCAGTTGTTAACTTTTTCAAAGAAACAGTAAATATTTTAATATACAATGGTTTTTGATTCTAATGATAAAGATTTCTTTTTAAAGTGCCTTTCCCTCATTTCAAATTTTACAGTTTCAAGTTATAAGGTTTCTTCACAGTTTGTCTCTGCTGCTCTCTTTTTGTCTTTGGTGTACCTTATAAAATGGATTTATATTTTTCCCTACAGCCTCAAGTCAGACCAATCGTAGGTACAACTATTGAACATCTGACAG
Source organism: Clione limacina (assembly GCA_032362205.1). NCBI lineage: Eukaryota > Metazoa > Mollusca > Gastropoda > Pteropoda > Clionidae > Clione > Clione limacina. The sequence continues at coordinate 9,800 of JAUUEB010503709.1, read as the reverse complement.
TGCTACCAAAGGCCAACAGAGTTGATGCATCTGTAAGTACTGCAAGGAATATTAACTATTGGAGAGTAAGACACACTGACAAACTAAACATTAAGTTATAGAGATGTAGACTCACACATAAATTGGTAGATCATTTGTCAAATCAAAACCAAATACAATATAGTGAATTATTCCATTTCTCTGTCTACATCTAGGTTTGAATGCTAAATAAAGTTTTCAATTTTCATTGAACCCTTTTCTATCATCAGTCTTTTTCTACATGTAAGTACAAATAAAGAAAAGTTTCAAATAAACAGAATATTTTCTGTGTGCAAGTAATATAGCTGTGTGCGGAAAGCTGGTTCTTAATGAATGGCGCCAGATAGGCCTGATACTTGTTTTAAGGATAAGCCCAACCATGGATGAAGCTCACAACCAAACACTCCTGAATGCAGGCCTCAACTTTGGAGCTGCTGAAATAAGCAATTGATTAACAGCCTTTTCATGTTGTCTGGCAAAAAAGATGTTGAGAAGCACTTGTAAACCCTTGTTCTTCTTTTTATTATTATGTAAATGTTACACTTCTTATGCATAAGATTTTACTCCCAAAATAACCTGTGATAAGAAATATACAAATCCGGGTTGAAATTGCTTATAATAGGATTAATATTGAATGAATATCATTAAGATGTCCTGACTCTTATTCTACAGCTTGCCCCACCTGCCATTGAAGAAGATGATGCACGGAAGGGGATTCTCAGTTTATTGGAGCGAGGACTTATTCCACCAGCTGCTCAGCTAACTTTAGACCCATCCCCAGTCAAGCACAAATTGGTTCATCTCCATGACCCAGAGGACAAAATTAAGCCACAGCATATTTCAGGTAAATGCTACTACAGTCAAACTCGCTTGAACTGAACTTTTTGGGAAGTACAATTTTGTTAGGTTTGAAAAGAATGATAAATACAACTAAAAAATACCTCCAAAAAGAAACAATGACAACAGCACTAACAACTAGTAAAGTTAAACCAAACAACATCAATAGAATAAATTGAACAGAAATATGATAAGATTGGATGTTGACAGTTTATCCCGAAAATTATGTATTGATGCCCCAACTTATCAAATTAAATCAGTAATTTACTGATATAATCTGTTTGGTTTAAGCACAAAAAGATGAATTTCTGTTGGTTTTAATTCATTTTTTTACTAAGATAAAGAGAGAAAACACAGAGTTGATTTTTTTCCCGATTATGGCAGCATGTGTGGTTTAAGTGAGTTTGACAATATTGACTTATATAGTATTGTCTTTCAGCAACTTGTTTGTCATGTTATCCGTAATGTTACCCATTAAGTATGTTCATGAGTAAAGAAAAAGTTCATACATTAAGACATTTTTTTTCTTTACAAATTTATCTTATTTATTCTCTAAATTTGTCCAGTTTCAATGTACTCATTTTACAGTCTAAGATATATTGTAAGTATAAGACTAAGTATCGTCTTTCGTCTGTCTATTGCTGTGTTGTAGCGTTGCAGATAAGAAACTAACCCAAAATTTAAAAAAAAATGTTTTAGTTTATATCAGCCAGCCGCTATGATCTGTATCTGGATACTTTTTATTGGAGTTACACTTTTGTACTACTATTTATTTCCTATCCTCCAATCTCTTTTCTCTCTATGCTTACCACTTTCACTCACTCACTCTCTCTTTCCCCCCTCATTGTCTTTTTTCTCTCTAATTTCTTTTCTTCCTAGTCCGAGTCACACATGTAATGGTTTATGAAAAAGTGTTGCACAAATTTGTTATAGCATGAAATGGAAATTGCTTCATTTGAATATGTACTCTCTTCCTATATCTAGATTCCAATGCTAACTGGGCTCTAATGAAGATTGATGCAAACGGCAATATTGATGACCCCGACCACGGTCTGTCCCAGATGCCTGCTGTCCCACCTCGCCCAGTTGTGTCCCCTGAAACAAGAACAATGTCTGCCAAAACACGAGCATCATCATCCAAATCAAGCAGACTAGATGCCAAATCTCCTGCCACAGTCAAGACGTTTGAGATGCCTCTACAGCCAATGGTGGGTACTTGCAGCAAATCTTATTCAAACCATTACATTTTTAAGTGTATTAAATGTCCTTACAAAAGAATGGAGCATTCTTAAAGCAATTTTGATTCCAAGCTTTAATTAAGATACAACATTGAATTTGAAAGAAAATCCTTTACAGTCTTATTTAAATTTTTTCTTCTTCATAAATTAACTAATTAGTTTGAAGGTAAAGTGTCTGGCCATCATGCAGTTTACTGGAACTCAATTCCAGTCTGGGCAGTTTTGTGGTCCTCTTGTTCAGGGGTGCCAGAATGAAAAAAGTACAAAGGGGGGGGGGGGGTAGCACATGACTCTAAAGAGTAAAAAACAAAAGACTGTGGGTAGTCGCCCCTGCTCTTGTTGACTCAGATGGCCCAGTGCTTAAAGATGAGTTTGAGTAGCTTGAAACCTAAAATTGATTTGTTTCACTGTACATACAATTTTGTTATCAACTTAAATATTCAGTTAGAAAATATTTTGGTAAACAAACCAATGAAAGATAATGAAATAGGAGATTTTCCCCTATTCATATGTAAAGATTAATTTTCTCAAACCTACCAATTGTGTATTTTGATGTTAAGTGTCACATCTTCTTACCACTTCCCAAATACAGTTTAAAAGTAGAAGATGAACTTTACCCATACACATCTCATTGAACGCATTTTTTTCTTTAAGTTGGCAGTTCTAGCTCTACTAGGTATTCAGGTGATTCAGGGATGTTGTCCTTTTGTTATTAGCATGATGATCATCATTAAACCCCTTTCCTTAGCTGTAAATATTTATATTATTATGTTGCTATCTACAAAGTAAAACAAAAATATTTATTTTAGTAAAAATTGTGTAAAAAATGAAAATGGCTAAGCCCCTTTTTGGATCCACATAATAAGATTTTTGCAGAATTTTTAAGCTTGTTATTTCTATAACATTACTTCCTAACTGTTTCTTGACTTAGCAATTCATTTTTATTTATTTTTTCCTATTCTATTTTGTATAGGTTATCTGGTGGAAATAGTGACAATTAATAAGCTTTGGTTTTGACACAAATTGTATGACAAAAAAAATAATCATAGAAATCACTTCAACTATGTACTTGTCTTTGACATTTCTGTGGCTAAGTGCCTTACATTTTAAAAGAAATCCTTTTATGAGGAAGCATTTCTATCTTTTGGATTGGCAATTATCATCAGTTTATCTTTTTAATTCAGCACAGACTTTATTTTATTGTATTGTACAACTGCTTCCAACTCAGATGACATCAATTTAAAAAGCATAAGTGGGCTGATCTTGCATGAGCTACTGTTTTACATACTATACTCTTGTTTAAACATGTTGGTGCTTCCCCTCTCCAAATAGTGGCAACTAGAAGGGTATCACATGGTGATTTTGTATTTCTTAAAATGTTCATATTAACTTGAGACACCTCGATAAGGAGATTGTTATTAGCAATTTTGATATTAAAGCTAAATTCCAGGGCCACTAGAGTTGATATAGCTCACTCCCTCTCAATCATTTAAAAACCAGCATTGGTAATTTTGCATAAAAAGACAATTGATGTACTTTAGTTATTGTACTTTGATAGTGAATAATAGTTTACTGCATGCATTGTTGTAATTTAGCAACATCATCCGCTCTACATCATCATTTACATGAGTAGTCTGGTATTTTCTATACAAATAAAATCATTACATTCATTACCCTGTGCTTTGTTGCCACTGATGTACATTTATGGTAAATGTAAGTATATCTTTATGTATGATAAAACAAATGCATGATGATGTAAAAATCTCACCTTTTTGTCACTGATCACAGAATGAGCTAGTGTTTTATGTGATGTTTCATATAAAAAAAACATATTTTGCAAACATAACTTTGCTAGTAAAATAACCTCAATTACTGTCAAACTTAAATCAAAACAAAGAACTAAAGACATGAACTAAACTGAAAAAAGTTGCTAGAAAACAAGAAATCTGTGAATTGCAACTTTTTTCAGAAATGAATCATCACATTATTTTCTCAGCTCAGTCTATAGGCATTAAAAATTTACAAAATTTAAATTACTCAAGCATCTTGATTGTAAGCATCCCATATCATGTTCTTATCACTGTTTATCACTCATTGTAATATCAACATTGTTTTCTGTTTTGATTTCAGCTTCCAATGCTCGTTCAGGTGAAAACAAATTCAGACTCTGACTTTGTTTTCTCTATTCTACTTGACTATTCCCATATTTATTTATTTTCCATCTTTATATATACACACACAAGGTTTATACTCATTCTATTTCTTCTCTTAATCGGTGTCATAGCAGATAGATTGCTAGTTGGTGTTTCCTATTGATTTATTTGTCTTAGAGGGTTAGTGGTTTGATGTTGTCCATTATAAGAATGCTTAATTTTCTTCCCATGTCCGTCATTTATGAAAACATATTGCTAAAATTTCTTAGATAGAACAACCGATAGAACTATGTTAATTAGATCTGTGGTCTTCTTGAATTTAAGATATAGTCCTGTTTTGTCTGTTTGACACTTTAAGATACAACAAAGTAGGCACTCCAACATAAATAACTTGTAAAGTATTTCTTATTCAATTATATTTGAATAACAGACATTTCATGATTTGGGCAGCAAACAAACATGAAAGGAACGATCAACAGTTTGATGAAGACCCTTTTTCAGGACAAAAAGATCAGATAAACAAGACATGACTGTAGTCAGTACACCAATTCATAAACAAATATAGGGACTTTGTCAGAAAAGCCATTAATATTTTTATGAAATGTTATCAAACATGATACCCAATCAAAGGCAATACAATTTTCTATTGATAGTGTAGCTGAAATAGTCTCTGTCAAAGTGTGTCTATTAATTTGTTGCTAAGAATAGATACCAGAAAATTAGCTACCATTTGGCTAGGACATTATCTTTCTTTTTCTTTTACTCAATTTCTCTGTTTGTCTTTCGTTTATTTTGCATGCCAAATTGCACACACTTATTTCTTTTCATTATATAAATATGACAATACAAAGAGGCAAAATGTTTCGATCAAAAGGAACAAAATATAAGTAAAAGTGTAATGGACAATATTTGCAAACAGAAACTTCTTCCTTTCATATCACATTTACTTAAAAATAATAAGAAAAAGAATGATTGAAAAAAAAACTGTTAGTGTAATGTTCAAATTAGTTTGTGTTATTGATAAAGGAACATAAGAAGCAATATGACTCTAGGATACCTTTTTGGTTTTTTTAGTGAGAAAAAGACAGGATTAAGGACAGTGAGCATCTATGTCTAAGACAGACAAATGAGAAGAAATAAAAATCATGGAAAGGGATACTGAGGGAGAGGGATATTGTGAACTTGTGTGTGTGTGTGTGTGTGTGAAGAGAGAGAGAGAGAGAGAGAGAGAGAGAGAGAGAGAGATAGAGGAAGAAAGAAGAGGATGAAGTGGTGTATAAAAAATAATGCAAAGCATGTAGAACACTTTCTTTCAAATCAAATGTAGTTTTTGAAAGTTAAGCATAATGTAAGGAAATTTACCTCTCAGTTTAAGATCACACTTATTTAAATTTAGATTTTAATATTTTCTTGGTGTTGGTGTTTTGTTTTCATCATTTGTTCTTTATTTGTCTGTTATTCCTATTTACATCTTTTGAGATTATGTTTTTTCCAACTCTTGATTTCCAATCTTTAATGATATTCTCACAATGTGTGTAACTTTGATTTCATCTTATTTAACTTTAACTGTCACTAAAATGTTCCTTGTGGAGATTATATTGCTGTATATACTCAAGGATAAGCATGTAGCATATGGAGATCATATTGCTGTATATACTCAAGGATAAGCATGTAGCATATGTGAATTAAGACCTTTTGTTAATAGATAATTAAATAGTAGTAAATTTAAAACATTTACCATTAAGTTATATTTGATGCTTTTCAGGAGCTTTCGGCGACCATCAGATCGCCTTCTTCAAGCCAAACTGTTTGTCATATGACCAGATGATGACAATTGGTCATATGACAAAAAAATTTTGGTAGATGGGGGGAGGCAGTGGCGTTCTCTACCTCTACCATTAGATAATTGTAATTTAGTGATAAGCTAGTAGTGCTCTAACCACTTTGAATCAGCTAATCGAGAATTGACACCATCGAATCCAATATTTAAAAAAAAGAGAAATGAACATATATTCTGATGTTATCCTACTTCTTCAAGGCCCACTAAGCAATACGATCAAATGACAGATATTCACCCCCCACTTCCTTCAGTGACATTTTATCTGTCTGAATTTTCTTCTTGTTTCTGTCTTGTTTTATGAGCTTTTTTACATGTCACCAAAATAAGCTTTGGGTCACTTTGGTCCCTATATACAGTGTGTACAGTTATATTTTCCATGTAAATGATATGTTCAAAATCTATTTTTGTATATTCTACACACATATAGCTATCAAAGCACCTGTTTTTTTAAGTTTTGTGTAAATGCTTAAAACATTTTTTTTAAATTGAATTATAATCTGTTCATAGATAAAAGTTAGATTTAAATATCACAAAAATTTGATCCATAGTTTGCTATGTTAAAAATTTGATGGTATTCTCCCATATGCTATTTATGGGTTTTTAGGTTATTTATTACTAGCAAATGTTTTTGTAAATACATCTACAAGCATATATTGCTGATTGATTGAACCAAAAATGTACCTTTGCAAAAACAAACTCAGTCCATAGACTTGGTGATGAAATTGATGATAAATGAATAATAAAGATTAATATGTGTTAACTTTTCTCCTTCAAAAGAGTTTCAGTTTAAGTTTGTCATATGATATTTTAAGGCAATGATTCAGTGGGTCTGTGATGATGAGGATTAGATAATATCAGTGGAAAGTTGGGTATACATCTTAGGATGTGTATTTCATCAACTTTTAAGTCTTTGATACAGAATATAGGAGATTTATTCAAACTTGCAATGTTATTATTACTTAAGAATTTTGACTTTTTTCTCCTGATAGCCACCTCCCACCACACCAGCCAGTGGTGATCACAAGCACACACCTCACAGGTTTGCCATTCAGCATGGTCGGACCAGAGAGAATCAGTCTGAATTCTTAGCCTTCAAACAACACTACTGTCTCACGTGGGGAGGGTAAGATCTTTTCTCTGATACATGCAGCAACTTGTTCACTTTTGTTGAGCTTTTATGTTTTGTTATAAAGTTGAGTAGATAATATTAGTACTTGAATACTTGAATATGAGAGGTATGATTATGTTATGTTATTTTGCTGATCCAGCAGCCATATGAGCCTGGGCTCTTCAACTTGATGACAAGGAAAAGTATTTGCAAGTTTTCAGAAGTTGTGCTTTGTCTAAATACAAGGTATTTTCATAATTTGGTGAAAGTGGGAGATAGGTGGTTGTGAGACTGACTATAGAACCATGTTTTTTCACTGTCTCTTTCTCTGGTTAAGAACTATTTGCTGCACATGTAATGTTAGTGTTAGTGGGTCGCATTACACATAAAGATAACAGTGTTGTAAGGTTTAAATATAAAATCTTTATCACCTTTAAAGACATTCCATTGATCGTAGCTGAATCTAATATGAGTGAGATCACTGTCAATGAGTCTCTAAAACTGTACAATATTTACTGCTGTTCTTGAGTTTACAGATAACGAGTTCCACACTTTATTTATTCTGTTAGTAAAGAAAAGTAGTCTGGTATAAATGTTAGCATATTCTTTGAAGAGTTTATAACCTTAAATTCTTGTGTTGGTTGTGGTGCTTAATTTAGATTTATCATCTATGTTCACGTTGTATTAGTATGTTTGAAGTAGGCCAGCTCTCAACTGGCAATATTTAATACTAGGTAGATCTAATGAATTTAATCGTTCTGCCTATGGACAGTCTTGAAGTTCTGGAAGTAGTTTAGTAGCTCTCTGTTGAACCTTTTCAAGGTTTATTGATTGTCTTTTCAAGTTTGTGTGCCACTTAACATTAGCATATTCTAGATGAGGGTAGGATTAAAGATTTATACAGCTTAAGAAACATTGGTTTGTCTATTTAGTTGAAAGTTCTTTTGAACTAAACTTTTATTTTGTTGGCTTTGTTTATTACAATGCTAATATGTTCATCAAATTTTAAATTTTTCTCTTGAGATATGACTTTAATTTTGTCTTCCTTTTTTCATCCGTAAGATATGTATTGAGTGGTTCTTCTTTATTTCCAAAATGTGAGACACTTCATTTACCTACATTAAATTTTAGTTGCCATTTTCTGTCTGCAAGTAAGTCATCCCGTTTTATAATTGTCTGTTAAGTTTTGTGTCAGCAAGATATCAATATTTTGCAAGATATTTCAGCACATTTAGTATATTCACTGTTAATTTCTTATTCATAGTAAAAAGCATGTCCTTGCTGCTAAGTAGCTAAGATTTAGTTTCAATAGCCATAATATGTCAGCAAGTTTAACTAAATATAAAAATATTTCAAATTTAATTTTTTTTATCATTTTACACATCTTAGATTTTAATTTTGCATCTTTCAGTATTGTGACAATGATTCGACATCTGGAGCGGATGTTGACATCTTACGCTGTGCCAATTGCCTTTATACATGGAGACAAGTTTGTAAATTTTAACTTCCATTTAGTCATTAATGTAGATTGTTTGATACCATTGAGTACAAATATACATACATTATCAGATATTATTTGTCAGATTTTCAACATCAAATGAAGAGAATATTCATAATAGGAAACTTAACATTACTGAAATTGTAAATGAGTCTGGTATCATATTTTTCATGCATCTTTAAGTTGAATTTTTGAAAATGCAAAAACGTGTGCATGGCATGCTTCCCTTGAGACTGCTTATTTATCCTAGAATTTCCCTTGAGATTGCGATTTTTCCAATATTTCCTTTGAACCTAGATACCACTCAAGTTCCCCACTTTTTCAGGCCTTAAAAAAAGAATGTGAAAGTTTCCTCAACAATATGAAAGTAACTGATAAACATAAGAGTAATCAACCAACCAACAACTTACTGTAAAACCAAAAATTTACTTTGAATGACTTTAAAATTTTTTAATAATGCATCAACATTTCCTTACGTGAACATTTCTGACCTTTTAAACATCAGGTTAGCAGACCTGTCAATGGAGTATGAGCTTGAGAAGGCTCCAGGCATCGCAGAACTTCTCACTGTTATCATTAATCATGAAGATGTTGAGGCCCTCATTAATAAACCTGTGAGTAAAGACAAATGAATTGTTTGATATATTATGTATTATGTGGTACAAGCTGCTGAATCGATGAGTTTGTTTGTTCTCTTATAGCTAAAAACAGAGTCAATTTTGTTTGTTGACTGAATTTTGCATTAACAAACTTCTTTACAAACTTGTGTTTTGTTTAACACTTTAGTGCTTCCCTTTTCTCAGAAGGGGGCTGCTATCCGTCTACAGAAGGTACTCTTTATTTAGATGACCAGTCTGAAGACTATCACTCTCCCTGAATTGATGAGAAATACCAGATGTTGACAATCATAAACATACTATTTGGGACTGAGGCGACTCAAAATAAACAACTTCTAGAAGTTGTTAGTAGATTTCACATAACACTAGAGTGTTTAATCAAAACGTAAAAATAAATATGGCCATCCATCATTATTTGATTTACGTAAAGTTTGAATTGTTCTCAAACCGTGCTGGACCATCCTTGGGTTTCCCTGGTGCTCCAGCTTGAT
>JAUUEB010503698.1:0-10255 GCA_032362205.1 Clione limacina | reverse complement strand
AGATGTGGCCTGCATATGGCAACACCATCGTTGCATGTGGCCAAATCTGGGCCAGATGTGCTGTGCTGTCTGGGTAAGGAGGTATTGATTTTTCGAGCTTGGGGTGAAAATAAGGATTTGCTAGTTAAAGTCATTTTTTAAGCAATGTTGAAGATTTTGAAAATGTTCGAAGGGATTATTGATAAGTGTAACATTTAACAAAAACTAACACAAAGCACATTTAAAAAAATAACAAGCAGAAAGAGGGGTTGTAGGATAAAAAGAAAAGAATTGCCTGTATGTACGGGTTTGTTTGTTAAAGCTTGCAAGAAAGATTGTGATGATATAAATTTAATATGAAAATATTCATCAATGATTTGATCATTTTTATACTTGAAACAATCTAAGAATTGCATGGTATAATTTTTGGAATTGGCAGCAACCCATTTGTAAAAACTCAACCTTGCCCCCCTTCTCCCAATTTGTAAAATATCCCCCCTTTCTGATCCCCCTCCCCCCCAACAATATTCAACCTTTCCCTAAAAAAATCAAAGTACCAATAACAGTTATTGAGAACTGTGTCTAGATCCCTTTAAATTTTGTATCATCTTTCATTCAGTCTAGTAATGACCAATTGGACTCTTATGTACACTGTGAGTAATTCATAGTGGTCTTTTATTTTCACAAAAGTTTAATCCATACATGAAACATACAAAATAAATCAACAAAGACATACTGATTGGTTTCAGTTTATTTTTATTACAATTCATCACAATTATCTGCTTAAATAAACTTCTCAAAACATAAAGGTAAACTATACATACAATATCCAAATCAATCTTGTAATATTGACACAGGCATTAAAAATGCCAATTGTAAAGCAATTTGAGCTTTGATTGCACAAATATGGATAAAAGTATGTAAGGAAGAGGTATTGTTTGTATTGGTGATGACTAAATTAAGGTTTTAACACACAGTATATTGTGGATTTGATCCTTTAAAGACAGCATAACAGATAATACTCAGGATAAGAATATTTGATAGATATGCCAGGGTTGCTGACTGTTCTGGTTCCAATCAAACTACCTTGTGATTATTAACATTTCTTTATTGTCATGGCTGTTTGTATAGTAATTAATGAGAATTATATTCACAATGACATATCTCTTACTAAGTTATCTTTTTACAACGGAAATAAGATATCATTATTTCAAAATTCATCAAAGTAATTAATAACATTAAAATCAAAAGGCTACACTTCATACTCAAACTTCATAATAAAGAAACTGATGTTGTAGTGTACATGTTTTTAAACATCATAATCTGCATTTTTATCTGACCTTTTACTAACATAAAATTAAGAATTGATTATATTTCCAATATCTTCTTTGATTACCATATTTAATATCATATTGGCAAAATGTATGACTATTTTCAACTATTCATAAAACCGTATCATCCAAAAACAAAGTTTACAATAATATCATTTGTAAGTAATGGTACATTAATTGTCATCAATATCAAAAGAAAACCAGACAACTGCATGTTTACAGATATGGAGAGATTTAGTTGACTTTATCAAAATAATCTTTTGAGGCGTCAGGTGTAGGTTTGATTGTTGGTGATTTTGGCTTCCAGTTTGCTGGGCACACTGTGGATTAGAGATCAATTTCTTAATAAAATAAAATATTTTACATGAGATTGTTAAAGAATTAGGAGTTGGGAACTGACCGCAAGTAGAAGATTTTGGTTTTGTCTTTCTTTTTAAGCAATTGATAAACTGATTACAAATGCCAATTACAAACAGAGATATAATTTTGATTGTTTTTATCGTATGTTGGCTTTAGCTCGAATGGAGTTGATTCTCATTGTTGACTGAATTTTGTATACATATGTTTGGCATTAACACCATGGTCCTTTCTTCACCCAGAAGGTGGCTACTATCAATCTTCAGAAGATACTTTTTATTTAGACTGTTGCCAAACATTGTGGGTAGCCCGGACTGCTTCTCTTCCTTTGATTTTTTACCACCAAGGTATCTTTAATTGTACAATGTGCATAGGGATGTGCGTTTTATGTCCATCTCTGATAGGTAGAAGTGCTTAATCCTGCCTACCAAGTAGGATTTAGTGGTACATACAATAACTTAGAAGGAAATCTATTTTGCATGAGTGGTAAGCACTGTCACCTTATTCTACAATGGCCACTTTCTACAAATATTCAACCATGGAAATTTGTCACATGGTGTCAAACCAATAATACTTTAAGACAACCATATCTGAAGTTTACCGCCTTAACCACTCAGCCATTGCATCTCCCTAGACAGAAAATAAAATGAAGGTACCATGTAAGTCTTCGGCACATCAAAGATACTTTCATGTTTAGAAATCAATCGCTTTTTAAAGTTAAGGACAGGTTTTTGAAGACCTAAAAGAATATTCTAAAGTATTACATTATCTTATAATGGTACATTTGAAATACTGCTGAATCAAAATCAATAAAAAGGAAACAGAAATATATTCAAGTGAAATAACTAATTGACTATTACCTTCACCATGTTTCTCAACAAACTGGAATGCTTGAATAAGTCGAATAACTTCATCTACTGAGCGTCCAACAGGTAAGTCATTGATAGTGATTTGTCGTACCACTCCAGTAGGATCAATTAAGAACAAGCACCTGGGAAATAAATAGTTTCAAAAGGTCATGTGACACAAATTAAGTGCTTCTTTAAATAAATTGATCACTCATCATATCACCGTTCATACATTTAATATTATCTTTGTAACTTTGTAAATTATTAAACTGTAAGCTTTTCTTTCATTCATATGCTCATGAATACATTTCGTGATTGTAAGGGCTAATAAAAAACAGAAGACAGCCTGAAGTTTCTTTTGCAACTGATTGTATAAGTTACAATCCTGCTCCTATTTTCAAGAACTGCAATGTAACTAGAAGACATTTAATTTTTTTTACAGCAACCAAAGCAATCTTTAAAGTAAAAATTGACATGACAAGGGTCCGTTCTTTTATTACGTCATACAAAAATTGACCCCATCCCTCCCCCTGTCATAAAGCCCCCCCCCATCTGTGACATCATACTTTTTTCATATTTGCACTATCAAGGTTAAATCAGTACAAACATACATATACAAAACAATAAATTACACAAATCTTTTCCACATTACAAAATGTGTATTCACTCAAAAAAGAGAAACAAAAGTACATTTTCTGAAATTTCATTTTTGGTTGACATTTCCATGGATTTGCCAGCTTTATTTTATGATGTGAGAAACTGGCCAGACACCCCACCCCCACTGTCAGAAAAAATCCTAAAAACTCTACTCTTGATTCCCCTCTCCCCTGCTTGCTGACATAATAAAAGAGCTGTACCAAACTGTTCTGGTTTTACCAAATTTCTTATGATATTGAATGACAATTAGATGTAAACATTATATTTCAACAACACACATTTACACTAAGACAACACAATAAAGAAAAGAGAAAGCCTCTCTGAAAAAGGGGAGAAGGAAGAAAGAGCATGTATGAGAAACACAAGAGAAATTAGGGAGGAAACACAGGTAGAGTGTTTGTTTCTTTATCTTGACCAAAATGTATCAACCCATTTAAACACATATCAAATACAAGTTTTCACAATATACCTGAGTGCAATACCCTCCTTTTCAAGAAGGACTCCATAATCTCTTGATATAGTTTTGTTGAAGTCTGCTAGGAGAGGATAATTTAAGCCACCAAGTCCTCCTTGCTGAGAACAAGAAAAAAGTTGGATGGTTAAAACTTGTAACTTGAAGTATTTAACAAGTCTGATAACTCTTATTCTCTCAAACTCATAAAAAGTTGCATATACTAGGATAACACTGGTGAATGCTGGTTCTACTCTTATAGTAAATGAGTTATATAGAAAATGAGGTATTTCAACAGGCAACTATACTGAATAATAATAGTCAATACTTAAAAAGTTTAGAGTCATAGCAGTTACATAAAGATTTCAAATAAAAGATCTTTCGTTCAATATGCCTTTACTAACTAAGATAATCATTTAGCAATTTAATGTTTAATAAGCCACATACCTTCCTAGGCAGGTTAATCCATGCTAAATGACTGAAGTGTGAATCTGTTGATACACCAACCACCTCTGCATCGATAGCCTTGAACTGATCAATAGCATCACTGAAGGCAATGATTTCAGTTGGACAAACAAAAGTGCTACAGGAAGAAATAAAAATGGCTAGATGTAGGAACTGTTAACTTATAAAGCTATGTTAATAAAGAGTCTTTAATTAATAATCTTTAGTAAACCTTTAAAATCCTCATTCAACAAATCAAACTTATTTCTTAAAGGGACTCTTACTTCTAATCTAGAAACGAAAATATAGTATATCATTATCAATCAACATTTAATGGCCATATGGATGTTACTCATTTGATGATTTCATCTGTAAACATTTGGTTTGTAAAAAACAGAGAACATAACCAAGATTTTCTAAATCTCTATAAATCTATTCAACCAAATTATTGAAAATCGCCCGATGTTCATTGCAAAAAAGTTTAAAGATCACTAATAAAATAAGAATCATTCCAGAAATTTTTCAAATGTAGATAAATTGATCAGAAGAATCTTTGATTTTTATGAAATACATTTCAAAATAAAAAAAACATGATTTTTACAAATAATTCTTGTTTTCTCATTTTAATTTTAAGTACCCATCAAAGGTTACATATCACTCAATGTTTCTGTATGCGTTTAATAAAAATGACAAAAGAAAGTAAAAAAGTTTTTCAGAAATGTTAACAATCAACATATAATGTATACTCACAAGTCTAAAGGGTAAAAGAAAAGAACAAGATATTTTCCATGGTAGTCGGACAATTTAATCTCCTTAAACTGTCCATCTACCACTGCTTGACCTTGAAAATCAGGGGCTGGATGCTGGACTTTTACTGATGACAACAGACGGCAACCTAATTTGAGAGGGAAAATGAATCAAAAGATATTAAAAATGTTTTAAATAAGAAACAATGACAGGTTAAGGGTCAGACCATCAATGAATGTTTACAAAAAACAAATGAGGTTGTGGATTATGATTGCCAATTCTTCCCTGGTCTTTTTTTTAGGACAGCATTTTAAGCAAAGACTTGTACTTTGTGATTTTTTTAAATTGCACAATTTGTTATGTAAATTACTTGTTTCAAAGTTGGTTATGTACTTTGCCTTCTCTTTGTGAGTAACATATGTTTATTCAAATTAATTTTTCTTATGGCATCAAGTATGGCAAACTGTTTGACTGGGTTAAATGCTTCTTCATAGTTGACAACTGACACATATATAATTTGCATTTGGCAATTATAAGGACATATTCCATATTGTAGTTTTGTATAAATACGTACCCTCAGCAAGAGAGACAAAGACTATTATACACAATGACTATTGAGCCCAATTGGGGGGAAAGGCTGGATGGCCGGCCTAGGAAAAGATCCAATTCATAAGTAAGATACTTTTCCATTCATAATTGCTCTCTTGATATTTGGATAATAAAAGTTGCCAATGTTTCTGCATGAATTTAACATTCACAGTTCGTATAAGCAGCTCAGGTTACCTATTATGCAAAACGAAAGTGTCTTTTTTGGACAAATAGCCACCATAGACAAGTAGACACAGGTTTGAATCAGCTAAAATGATGCTTATTATTTCTGATGATATTGATAGACAAGTTATAAAAGAATGTGCCATCTTTTAACATGAAAAGTAACTGTAAAAATTAAATTCTCTTACCTGTTGATAATGATCGCTGTGAGTTAAATAAGGAGTTGAAAAAAGATGTCTGGGATTTTGCTGTTGATGAGACAGTCTTAGACAACTGGACAGTGACACCATGGACCTAAGGGTTACAATAAAAGAAGCAGTTCAGGCAGGTTCAGGCTATAAAAAGAAGCAGTTCAGGCAGGTTCGTTAGTTGACTCTTCATCTGGCTTCTTCTCATGTCAAAGTGGTTTTCATATATGATATCTACTTACAAATGATTCTAGAACACTTTGACAGCTATGTCTTACTGCAGATACCGCCAAAGCTTCCATAATCATTTCAATATTTTTGAAAACCTGATTCCCTGGGTCAAAAAAATAATTGACAATGAGGTCTTCACTGTCTATTTTTTGCAACTGTTCTTTTTTAAACTTTTGGTTATACCTCCCAATCATTGTAGAAAAAGTCTAAATTCAGATTTCAGTTCATCTTCTGGCAAATTCTTCAAGTTTTGGATTGGAATTTTTTAGATAGCAATTTTGAATTTTGAAAATGATGATATATAGAAACATTGATTGGACTGGCTCCACTTTCTTTTAGTTGAAGGGCTAAGGTTGTTAAATCTAACACAGCTCTAATTTCCTCAATCACAGCTTTCCCATTACCACTATACACATCTTCACTAAGACCTTTAGGAGTTCATTTACTAGTTCTTTCAACACAGAATCACTCCTCTCTACAGTTTCTTCCACACTATCTGCAACTTTCACATTTCTTCTTGTTGCCATCCCTAGCCCATAACTTTCAACACCATGTGGTTCTAGAACAGGCACGTTCCTTGTCATTATATTGTCCTTTAAACTTTTCTTGTCTGCATGATTTGTTGATAGATATTTTCTATTCTGATAATTCAACAGAAATTTTCTTCTTGTAGGATTTGAAAGACATTTTCTTCTTGAATTTCAAAATAAATAAATAAATAAATTTGATAAAATCAAATCATGGCAAAAAACATTTTGACATAACTTGTAAATAGTGCAAATTTAGGGCATTTTGTATCAACAATGGGGAACAATTGGGGGAAAAAATGGGTAAATGTTGGAAAAAAGTTAAAAATTATGCAATTCTAGAGGATTTTGGATCGAAATGGAGGGGGGACATTCCCCCATGTCCCCTGGCTACGCGTCTGATACATACATACAGAGACATACACACCAAACCATGCAAACAGAATTAGACAACAAGAGGGCCCTATTGCTCCGTCAATAAAGGCCCCGCGACCCGGGGCATTCGGACCCGGCCGCTGCGCGGGGTCCCCAGAGGCGCGTGGCCCTAGGCGGCCGCCTAGTCCGCCTATAGAGTAGAGACGGCACTGCTTACAGTTGATGGCATATGATAATCAAATGAGTGTATAGATATTTTGAGATACCTTCTCTTGTTTGTATTGTTTGTAATCTTATACACTAGATTATCAACCCAACGAAGTCAACTTATTTATTGGCTCATTTTAAGTTTGTGAACTTCTTTCAACTCATGTTCTTACCTTCCAAAACACTTTTTCCCCCAGGGAAGGAGAAGTCAAAAACTTAAATCCCCCGAGTTGATGACGAGAGTACGTAAGACTTAATGCTGGGTTCCGGGGGCCATATAATAGTGCAAATATGTGTTTATCCAATAGATCTTAAGGCATTTGCACCTTCAGTTTTCAAAATCTTTTATACCACCATCAATATCAGTCAAATTCACCCATATGAATATATATTTACAAAGAGATAATAGAAAACTTGCTTCAAATAAACTCATTTAATTCATTTTAAATTTCATAGAATGAAATAAAGACAATCAATATAGTAATATTAAAGATATTATTACATAATCAAGTTATCTTTAAATCTAGTTTCAATAAAACACCAGAAAATACACATATATGAGCATGTATACAGTTAATAAACTCAAGTCATAAGCTATTGACCAAAAAATACTTATGTTGCATCTTAAACTTTAGAACAGTAAATAATCTCATTGATCAGGAGACTCATCATTAGTAATTTCTAAGATGATTATCAAAAAGATTTTAAAAAGATTAATGTTTTAACATATTACAGTTTATTTAGTATTTCTTTTAATTGTTCTTATTATTTGTGGAAAGCAAAATACACAAAAGCATGATCATACACAAAATGTATGCCCATGATCAGATGTAACTTTTGAATAGAAACCTTGAAAAAAGGTTATGAAAAGATACAAATTACACCAATTCTTATCATACAAAAAACTTGTTTGACATTCACATCAGAAATGCAATCTTGAAGTAACATAAAAACAATGAATCTGAACACATATTTTAAAGAATAGTCATAGTTGACAAAAATGTACTCAACACTCATGGCATAAAATCAATATTCTGAAAGTTTCAAAAACACATACAATAGCTACATTTCAATCCTAGATGGACGAGAAAAGTAATTCTTAACTGTAGAAGACATTAGTTTCAAGTTATTGGAAATATAAAAATGGATGCCCAACTGGTTGTTTTCAAAATATTTTTCTACACTTTCAGATAAAATTTCAGTGGTGACTTCATTAAATTCTGAGGGGGCATTCCAGGCAACTTGTACTTCATTTGATAGAGAGCTTGGTTTCAATGAATACCTATCGTTTCTACCATGTTGATTGATTACACTACCTATAGTTTCTGCTGTGGCTTCCAAAGTTATTTTCACAAAACAACATAAGGCAAAATGTGAAATTAAAGCAACATTTTCATCAACATAGAAGTTTGGCCTCTTAAAAAAATCAAGCCACAATTCAGTTTCCTGAAATGGTTTCTCTATTTTTTCTTGGACTAATCTAGCTCTGAGAAATGCATATTGTTCCATAAGTGTTTTTGAGCTGCCATATTTTCTGGTTTTATTTGCCCTGGCAATGAGGGTTTTCATGGCACTACTATCCCATTTGTGAAATGCCTTTTCAATGAGCTTTGAAAGTTCAGAATTCTGGATTCTGGTGTTGACACATTTTTTAAGACTTTGTGCATAGTCTTTCACCTATGTCTTTCCTTTATCCATTCTGGATTGAATATTTTCATCAAAGTTATCATCATGCCTTCTGACTCTTCTGAATTCAGTACAAATTGGGGTGTCATCTTCAAACATGGCCTGTTGCAGTTTTGGATTAACTTTTAGAAGTTTCCCTTTATGTGTGTCCTTTACAACCTCTTCAAGTTCTTTTACTAGATGGTCTATTCTCTGATTATAATGCCAAGGCAGTTGGTTCACTTTGGCAAGGGCATTGTAAACATCCAAAAGTCCATACATGAATGTAATGTGGACCACATCCACTTTTGCCAGGAATCCTTTAAATCTCTCACACTTTGTGGCATCATCGGAATCATCATTTAATGCCTGGTTCATTCTTTTTACATATGTTGATATATTTCCCAAGTAATTCTTTATAAATTTGGACCCATATGTGGCGTACACATAAAATATGCCTTTTAATTGTCTTTTTTGTGTTGCTAAATTCATTCTGGTTTGATTTAATCTGTGTGATGACACTATGCTGGCAAAATTCACACGCGAAGAATCTATCATTTTCTGACAACATTTCAGAATTTTGTTAATTCATATCTCTGTTTGCAACAGGTTTTTCCACAATTGAAAGGAATGGTAGGTAAGAAAGCAAATCTTGAATGCTTGTACATTTTAACATATTTTGACTCAGTTGCTTTTCATCAAAAATAACCTCTCCATCCTTTATCTCCAAATAATTGCCATAATTGTCATTGACACCTTCATTTTCATTTCTTTGAATGCCATTTTTAGAAGCTATGAGTTTGAGCAGTTCATATGAGGCTGTCACAGTACTTGCAACATTCTGTATGACTCCATAGATCTTTTTTATGCTGGTTAAACCCCATCCCCACGCTCCTATTTCACAATCAGCGCTGGATTGAGGAGATTGATTATCTAAATCCATATTGTTTTCATTATTGTTTGATGTACTGGATTGAGGTGATTCATTATCTGATGAAGACAAATTGTTTTCATTAGTGTTTGATGCTTCGTCCATATTGTCATTGTTCTCATCATCAGTATGTTTATTGAGGGTAAAGAAAGTAGACACAGTCTTTTGCTTTTTATTGGAAGTAGTGGATTGAAAAATCCACTCTTGTACAACATCATGCTCATGATATTGTTATAATGATTTGGGAGTTGGTCACGTCTGTGAATACATACAAGGCCCTTGATGCCTTTTGGGTACCCATATTGTATACAATGAAAACATGAAACATGTTGTTTGGACCTGTCTTTACTAGAATAGTCGAAAAACAGGAGTCTTTAGAATCACCAAGGACAAAACAATTTGCATGTACCTAAGTTCAAATAGGCAAACAGAAAGACTTGAAAATGAGAGAGCAAAAGACTCTGAGACTCTTTCTTATTTATTTTTCTTAGGGATAGGATGTCTAAATTTTTCACTCCTCTCTTGTTTCTTATTTTCTTTCTTGTT
>JAUUEB010503665.1:0-10256 GCA_032362205.1 Clione limacina | reverse complement strand
TCGCAGAAACTAATTAAAGTTTCTGAAAATGTATTTGGTTTAGTTCTACATATTCTGAATTCGTCTGGGTAGGGGGGTATCGAAAGACCCTGTAGTCATTCTAAATAAATGTGCAAGCCGATTCACAAATTCCGAAACCCACAAAAAAATACAAATTAAATGTCAGCACGCTGATACACATCAAGTCACCGATTAAAGTTTAATTCTTAAAAATGCAGTCTTTTTCTGGCGACCAAGATAACTTGATGTAACCAAAATGAAACAAAGTCATCACGTAATTGTATATACCAGTCATTCAATTTTTGTTAAATTTCGTAATTTCATTCGGATGAGAAATCTTCTTTTAAAAAATTAACAAATAACACGTAAACTACATATGACCTCGAAATGACATTGTGATTATTTTTTCATTATACGTCTTCAGTTTATATATATAGAAACACATATTTTGGAACGGCAAAACTTCTATCAAACAGCTAAAAAATAATAAAACAACGCTCAAAACTGATATAAGCATATTGAGACATTTATTAATTTAGTTTGTACAATCAATTGTCTAGTCACATGATCACAACCCCCACGTGACTTTGAGTTGTTCAATAGAAGTATTCTTGTTCTTCTCATCGTCTGCGTCCATTTTGCTAAGTAATCCAAACTTTTGTGATATCTTTACTTCTCCGCAGAATCGTGGATCTATAGGCTCACTCGCCGGCTGCCATCTGAAATAGAGTTCAAATAAAGGTTCTGATTTTGACTTCGGACTCAAAGTACTGTCACCTTTTTTTTGCGGTTGGGCGATTTTTCAAATCGCGGATTGTTATTTTCGCGGATTCATAGTCTAGCCTACTTTAGTTGCTATGTTATGATAGCATGTTGTCTAGTTTACCCAAATCGCGGTCGTGTTATTTTCGCTGACTGGATGCCAACCGCGAAAATAAGGTGACCTCGGAAAAACACCAGGTATACAGTATATAAATATGTGTAGTTGAGCACAATTCATTTTCTTGTTTATGAGCACATTTCATTTTACTTGTCTAGGAATGGATTTATATAAAAAATCCAAACTCATTGTTTTGCCATTATCTTCTCGCAGGAAATCAAAGCCACCCAGTGGAGTTCAAGACTCAGAATTTGTACATGAGAGGAGGACGAGTGTTTGATACCTTGATAGAATATCTCATCACAACAACTGGCTTGAGAAATGCAGAGCAGATCATTCTAGGAGGAACTTCTTGTAATTTGACATGATATAGCTAATCTCAACTGATATTTGAATGTAGAATTTTGTCCTAAAATCTTATGAATCAGCAAAAAGTAGTATTGGTTAGTTTCTAGAGCTTAAACTTAATTTTATAAATTTGGTTCTAATTTCAAATTTTTCTCATTAATATTACAAAGGGAGGTAACTTGATAAATATTTTCTTGATTTTTAATACATAGTTAACTCCCTTTTTTAAATGACGAGTGTTGTTCAACATAAAAGATACTCATTTCGGTTACAAGCACTGTAATTGTAAAAGTCTTTTTTTTAGTTTCTATATTTCGCAAATAGTTGGCTACTCTCAAATTGTAGCCCCTCGCGAAATTTCAAATGCTTAATTTGGGAGGAGATAACAAGGAAACAATTATGATTTAGATGTCCTTGTTGTTGTAGTTACTTCCTGTCGCTGATTGTTTTTGTGTCATCTGCTGTGCTAGACATCTCTAGACGTGTTGGGTAAGAAGTCACAATTTTTATGAAAAACTTCATGGGAAAATTGTTGAATTCAGGCAAAACGTTACCCAACCATAAAACAGTTATGGACTGGTGAAATTTAGAACCTGCTTAATTTCTGAATAGAGAAACTTGCAAAATATTGAACCTCATGAAAAAGAAGACGTTTACAGAACTTGATAATGCATCATGTACCATTTCTTTATTATTTAATGTGTATCTATTTGATATTTCTTGATCTTACTTATTCTAAATTACCTTTTTCAGACTGTTTTATTTTCTTAATTCCCCCCAGCTGGTGGTGTAGGTGCTCTCATCCATGCAGATCTACTCCGTAGTCGTCTACCTCAGTCAGTGAAGACGCTGCATGTGTTGGTTGATGGTTCCATGTTTGTGGATGTGCCTGACGTGGATGGTCTACACACCATGGCCAAACTGTTTCACTCATTTTATCATTTACACTCAGTCAAAGGTAATCAATCAATCAACCACAATTTTGATGTTTTTGCAAAAATCTATCCGAGTCAAATTTCACTCTAAGCAATAATTCCCATACCAGAGTTTTTTATTGAAAATTATGTATTTGTCTCCAATACCAATATACTACTGTGCTCACCTGCCGCCACTCTTGAAGATTATAAAATTGATTGTGGTTGTGTTTTCCGTCCCTGCTTTTTTTTCTTAATTGGTTTATGTAAAAAAAATATTAAATGTGTTCTGTTTTATTATCTATTCTTTTTCCTTTCTATGATCGTTCTACATGGTGTTCTTTTTTACGGAGAATCAGCCAATTTCGTGTTGATATTCTTTTTTTTTAATAGTGTTGAGTTTGTACTCTATCTGAGTACTCATGTTTCTAGTGCCTATTGTAGTTGTCTCAAAATAGATAAGTAACCTTATTTTGCAATGACTCTTTTGGTGGAGGACTTCACAAAACTTTATTTTTTTTGCAATGGAAAAATGTAGACAATAATTATGATTACTTGATTCTTGGAGACGTTGTAAGCCTTATGGCCTTTCTAGTGTCTCTTCTTTCTTCATAATTTGGAGTTGACTTTGCATACGTGGCTGAAGTTAGTTGTTAAAAACTTTAAAAACATATATTCTATAAAATGTAGTATAGGACAAAGAAAAAACCACTCACCAAGGAGCAAAGATTAAAGACAGGGTGGTAATCTAGGACTTCTTGAGCTACAAGTTTTTTCCAAGTAATACTAGTCAATCTCTCAGATTTGAAAATTTAAGAGTAGTATTCATATTTTAGATGTGAAAGTTCAAAATCTACTTAATCAACTATCTTCTTAAAAGACAACATATTGGTAGAATCCCGACATGAAGGCGAGAGCTTATTCCACAAGCCAATTATTCGATTAGGTAAAAAGTTACTTCTAGCAACAGACTTTGTATAAGATTTAAAGAGTTTGAGGTGGTGAGAGTTTCTTGTTGTGTTTGTATTAGAAAGTTCAAAGAAATCCTCTTTTTTAATATTGTCCATTTCATGTCATATTTTGTAAGTTTGTATTAAGTCTGTTCTGATTTGTAATATATTTTTTTCACCCGAGTGCAATTAATGGAAACACAAAAAGTCAGACAAATATTTTGAATTGTTTTAAGAAACTTAACAATTTTTTTATCAAACATGTTGATAAGAATTTACAAAGGGATACAACTGAAATAAATGAAAAATACAAAAGTGATCCCACATTTATTTCCCTTGTGTTGAAATTGACTTTGAGATCGTTTCATGTTTGAGGGTAAAGCTGTAATATTAGAAATAACTCAATATCTGCAATGGACATTATTGCAAAGAAAGTATAAATACAAATGATTACCTTTCAGCAAAAGAATTCACCATATCCACTACATACTGAAAACTATAATAATATGTGAAATATCATTTTTTTAGAAATGAATGCAGACTAAAATGGCAATTGACTTTTGTGTGTATGTGAGTGCGTGTGTTTGTGTATGTGTTTTGGAAATTGATAAACAGGTTATTATTTTTTGTTGGTGTACTTATAGGGAATCAGTTAACATATCATTAAATTATCAACCAATTTCAAAGAATTTATTCTTAATGAAGATGGTAAATTTTTGTCAGACAAAAAGCAGTGATCCACCATAACCTAGCTCGGACTCAATTTTTACTTGTCAACTTGTTGCATTTAATGCTTTCATTTATATAATTTCTTCATTGTTATTTTCATGTTCTTTATTTTTCAGATAGTACAAGTATACAGGAATGCACCAGGACCAAGAGTAGAGCTGACAAATGGCGCTGCTTGTTTCCTGAGTCGTATCAACCCTTTGTCTTCACTCCCACATTCTTTGTCAACTCTGTCTATGACACTTGGCAACGCACCAACACCCTCAAGGTGCCATGTTTTGCTGTGACGTGTCCTGAAGCACACCAAGGTGTGGTCTACAAAGCCAGGGACGCTGTCCAGTCACTAGCTCGACAAATTGTACAGAACAATAAGAATGGAGTGTTCCTGACCGTCTGCCCTACTCACGTAATCCTGAAAACTCAAAACTTCTACAGAAAGGAAGCGGGTAATCCCACTCTGCAGAAGTCCCTGTCGTCTTGGCTTCAACACAGTGAAGTTAAGACAGGTCTTGATGTGACGCTTCCTCTGGAGTCTGCCATTGAAATGTGCCAAACACAATAATTGATATACTTTACTAAAGTATTATTTTATTAGTCATTCATGAAAGATGTTGAAAACCATTTTATTTATGAACCTTGGGAATTTAATGTAAACCATAATACAACACTTTAGGTGAATGTTATTTGGTAAATTCTGGGATACTTTTTCATTTGACTTTTGAATTCAATATAGTTTAAAGTCAACTAAATTTAACTAATTTGACCAAAAAATTGTAAATATGAATCAAATCAAAGCAGAAATGTGAAAACAAAGATTTATTAAACTTTGTCAATTATTTACCCTGTGTACCAATTTGATATTTCGAGGTAAAATTGTTTTCCCTTAAAAATGTTTTTCTGTTAAAGAATGAATCAATAGAAATGGATAAATTCAGTTTGAAAGAAAAATAAGTGTTTTTTTAAAAAGAAATGCGTTATCTTTTGATTAAAAACAACATCTACAAACTCATATCAGTTTAATTACCCAACTATTCATTTGGAAATGAGTAAGATTCTGCACATTTTTGCATTTGTAGGCGATGTTTTTCTAATGGGCCCTACAATCATATTCTAACCTGTGTCCCATGGCTATATTTTATAAAATTTGATTGAATTTTCTCCATTTATGAGGGTTCTATTCAGTTAATTGAAAAATTGAAACATTGAAAAATGTAAGATGGCGCAATGCTCTACTGAAGATTGATGCCTCTTTATAACTCAAACCTTTCTAGGGAAGACCGTTTCTCTCACATGTCTTTTATACTATTCAGTTAAAACTTAAGTGATTGAAAAAGTGTTCATAATTTTCAACAAGCCATATATGAATATAATAGACTAGTTTATAATTGAATTTTGTGAATAAGTGATAACACAAATATTTATTTTTAATAATAGGTGCTTAAAATGTTACATTAATTAAGAAGGTCATTTTAGAAATACTTTTAATTTGATTATAGTTATTATTGTACTGTATTAGAATGAAGCGATGATAGATCCTTGTTTACATTAATACATGAATATTTATATTTTGTTTTTATATATATTTATATTTGGTTTATGTTTTTTTTGCATATGAACGTTATATCAATTTTAAATTATGTTCACTTTTCTTCTTTTTTTCTCTCAATTATATAGTTTGACTTAATGATGGATATGAACATTTAAAGAAAATAATGTTATCTTTGTTTCACTGGAAAAGAATACATCATCCCTTAAGTTTTTACAGTCAAAGCCTACTACCTTAAGAAAAATAAAAGTAAAAGAATATTGGACTACTTTCTTTTTGATACGTAATGGAATAATGAATCACAGTTGAAACTGGTTGATATGAACTGATTGTGGGTTCGAATTATCTATAGTTTGTATTATGAATACCTCAAACAAAGAGGGGGGAAATTGGGCCTTCTGCATTTGCTTCAAATTATCAATTATTTGTTGAACTTGACTAGAATTGACATTCCCAGCTGGTTAGAATAATTGCAAACTGGGAAAGGCAGAATAGTGTTTTCATATTTCAAGTATTTTTTTCTATCTCAATCTTTATTGATTGGTGTTTATAATTTTTATTGCTAACAATCGATCTTGAGACCAACTTGTCCCATCTCACAGGATCAACGCTTCAAATTATTGATAGATCCAATCGTATTGTTGATTATGTTTTTACTTAAACATATAGGAATTTTGCGTTTGCTTGAAATTATCGATTATTTGTTTTAACCGAGTTGGTTTTATCCGGTTTCTACTGTGTACGATTTAACATCCCCTGATATTTATCCTGTGGGATATTTTGATTTTGTAAAATGTTTGTTTCTTATTCCTAAGAATCAAATTTGTAAAAATGTATATAATTGTTTATGTTTGATATTATGTGAACCAAAATAACCTGCACTCGATCTCCATTAATTATTTTTCTATAACAGTGTTGTGCAGTGTTGTATTGTTACATTTGCGTTGATTTTGTTAGACTTTTACCATTTTTGTCCTCGCCACATATTCTCATGTCATATTCTAACATGTAAAAGCATCTATTAAAAGAATGTGCTTTGTGCGAGGCACAGGTAATCAACGCCACTGCCTTGATTCAGACACTGAACACAGTAGTCAGTGCTCAATTACACATGATGAAACAATTATCTTGAAGATGAAGTTTAACAACTCAAGATAAAGATCCATGTTTCTTTTTATCTGGTATTTACCTGGATTCGCCTTATAAGGCAAACTCGGTATATAGATATGGAAGAATGTTTGTCCAGAGGTTTAAGACCAAAATGTTTTCAAGTGGAAAAGCTTTTGGAGAAAGTATTATTTTCTTAAGTGCGATGATCAAATTTTTCAATTGGCTTCAATCATCAGCAGATATTGAGCATAATATGTATTTTAGTGTTTACATATTTATACAACCTATTGAATTTACTTATCTTACATGTTTCTTATAACAATAACAAAATCAAAGTCGAAATGAAAAAGTTTTATCAAGTATCTGTTCAAATTTATTTAGGTTTTGTAACTTACTGAAAACAAAACATAAAGTATTACTGTTGATGTGAAAGTAATACTATTATCATAATGATGATATTCTTATTATCTACTAAGAACAAAAGATATTCTGATCAAAATGTTCTAAGTTCTAACAAATACTCAATAGTTTTACTCACGATGATTACATCAATCAGAACTAATCAAAATCTTTTACTTTTGCCAATTATGTAAAATTTTTGAACTTGATAAGAATGATTTGACCATTTACCTTCGAGATTAATTTGAAGCTCAGCAGGAGCTACTCAAACGTTTTTTTTTTACCTTTTAGCATTTATAAGTAAATTTAATAATACTTTATCGATGCATATGTTTTCTTTCTCAAAAAAGATTGTTTGAAATGCATCCTGTAAAGTATGTTTTAGAAGTATTGGTTTTGTGTATGTAATATTTCAAGTCATTAATGTTCTGTTCTGTCCTTGTTTTGTAAATTTGCTCAATATCCATTGTTCATAATATATGATTGTTGAGAAAACAACGAGTTTACAATCCCACCATTACAGTTCTGAATAACACCAATGATGAGAATATCCTAATACAGTTTTCTTAACCAAAGATTTTGTTTATTTATTTTTTAATTCCACTTTTAGATGCAAATCTGAAATCCTCTTTTTATAAGAAAAACTTCTTAAAGAGCATTAGAGAATGTGACAGTTATGATATTCTTCAGTGAACCTGTTCATTTTCAGATGGTATTTACCGATGTTGTCTTGTGAGGGCGTAATCTTCAAATGAAGTTTTCACTTGACAAATCTGTGTAAAAATCATCTAGTAATTTTTTTCCAATGAAAAAGTCAATAGCTTTGATTAATTTTAATATTCCTATCCACCAACACATTAACCTACTTACCTTCTTATTTACCCACCTATTTACCTACAAAACTGCTAATGCAGTCTAAGGTTTCAAACTTTCTTGGCTTTTAGCTTCTCTCTTTAGTCATCATTGACAATTGAGTACTATAAGCTTAATGACATTTGTTTGTGTATTTCGTTGGATCTTCAATTTTTTCATGGAGATTTTTAGCAGTCTCTTTGTGTTATATTTCAGTACTATTGTATCATATCTTTCATAAGAAAATATTTTTAGGACACTGTATTAGTTAAGATTTGTTAGATGTCCATTTTTTAAAGTGTTCAGAATATTTAAAACTATTAACCTATCAACCTGATTTACTGCTTTCACATACAATGAAATAATGAAATACAAGCTATTTGTATAGATTCAGATATTTGCTGGACTGATAGTTTTCTAGATAATACTTCTATTTGAGTCACACAGACTTTACTAATCATCTGTATATTTTGATTTAATACTTGGTGTAAGTAATGTTATATATCTGACACATACCGAGAGAATTAATACCATTGACTAACCTTCTATCCCATCCTGTTTCGATGCATCTTGCATCTTTTTTAAGATTTTTTGAATAATTCAATAGTTTCGTTAACCTTGAAGAGGATGCAAAGATGCACCAAAACTGGTACTATAAGCGCTCCTGTAGTTATACAATCATATTCTTTCTAATGACATAATTCTTTATGTAGAATAATGAAATGCTTTAAATAGATTCCTTAAATGGTCTTGTGGCAATGTGTCAGCTTTTCAATCTTTGAAAGGGCCAGGATGAAATAAGGCCAGAGTTGTATGTGTACTGCCCCTTTCTACAAGCTTAGTCCATTAGTTTGAACGTTTATGCAGGACATGCCTTTCATATATACTTCTTGTTTTGTGAAGGGCACAAAACAATAAAAAACTATTTTTTTTTAAATTTGGTATTCCTATCCAACGACAAATTAACCTACTTACCTTCATATCTATCCCCCCCCCCTCCTTTTCATGTTGTTCTATATTAACTGTTTTATTGTACTTGCCATAAACAATGTAAAATGTTGTGTTCCATGTTGATTTTATTGTTAACCAGTCGTGACTTGTGATATTCAGTTTGATGTTTTGGATAATTTGTGAAATAGTTATGCTTTGACAATTCGCAGACTTTTCCTGGAATATTTCTTTTCAGTTTTTTTTGTTCTCCTGAGTGGAATTTATCATATGCATACATAGAACAAAACTCTTGTTATCGATTACTCATCATACTTGGGATGATATTAAAAGCCAAAAAGCATGAAAAATAGAGCAAATAATCATTTTTTCTTTTATTTCCCTGTAATATAGAAGCATCCCGATTGTAACCTGAATCGTCTTTTTTACCCGGAAAACAACAAGCCGAAGAATCTTTAGAACCTGAAGTTACAGCTGATTCGGAAGAAGAAGAAGAATCAGCCAAATTTGTTTTTATTTTCTCTTAAAGAAGTTATTATATAAGGAACATAACGACTGGTTTGCTAGATTGAAAATCATTTTGAAAAAGACTAGATTACAATTTTATTTATCTTTGATTGTTTTTACGCCCGCTTTATTTTGGAAAAAGTCAAACTCATCAAGAGTAGACCAAGGAGATTTATACTCCATTAGTGTGTCCTTTACATATTTATATCTAAAAAAACTTTGTACTCCCAATCCCCCAAATGGAGAGCACAATCTAAAATTAGGCTGGAGTGACAGTTGGAGAATAATAGTTTACTTCTATCTATAGAAGACCACTGTTCCTAACAATAGGCTCCAAGGGGTATCTTAATTAATCTTAACACTGTTAAATAAATGTTCTAAAATTGTTTGAATTCAGTATTTTTTGTCTTAAAACATGTGTTCTCCTTAGTTTTGAGTGCTGTTTTATTGCCATTCATATAATATATTGTTAATAATATGCACTGTATGTTCACAATGTAAACTCAATAACTGAAAATGTTTAGGAAACAATTTATTTATTGTATGTCTGCTTTGTTCCAATTGAGGGCTTATCAATAAATTTGAAAAAAAACTCTCATTGTTTGTATTTTCTTATGTGTATTTCTAGAAACATTTAAGCTGATGTTCCCAGTCCAAGACCCTTATAAAATCAGTACATAATCAACATCCTGCTTCTTTTCTCATTTCCAATACAGTTGAGTCTGCTTTTGATAAAATCACTAATATCACACTCCATTTAATGTCACAGTTCCCAGGAAGCATACTTGATTCTATATTATTAGTATAAAAAAATAGGGGTAGATGGGGCTCCATTAAGCCTGGTAAGCCAATCCATCTAGAGGAGAAAACCTTTCACAAATCTCTTTCCTACTTCGGCCTCACACAACTGTCAAGCTCCCTACCTATCTGCCTTTACTACTCTTTCTCTATCCTTCCCTCTGCCTTTGTATCTCCTTTCTCTGTATGCCTATAACTAAAGTTTGGAGATCAATATTCATATCTGCCTCATCTTATCTTTCTCTATCATCCCTTCTGTGCTCGTAGGAGGGCCG
>JAUUEB010503654.1:0-10256 GCA_032362205.1 Clione limacina | reverse complement strand
ACTCCGATTTTCTTGCTTGTGGCCACACTTGTTGTCATAGTACTTTTGAGCACAGTTCGAAATGTTGTAATTTTCTGATTAATCAAAATAATTTCGAAGTACTCCCCACTTTTGAGGATAATGTTAAAGAATTAAAAGAGCATATTCTTAATATAAGACGTTCAATATATTTTTAAAAACATAAGGACACATTTTTTTTTAAACAATTAAATGTTAATGCATTTTCAAACTATACATTAAATTGCAAATGCAAAAAATCTTTGAAAATTAGCTCATAAAAATGAATACTACATGTAATATTTTGTCTGTATATTCTTCTATGCTATTCGTTAACATGTGTGTTTCACACAGGTATTTTGTTTACTTTAAGTTCAAGTCACTGTATTCACCATTGTTTCATATAAGGTATATGCGTTTTGACATAATCATTTGATGCAACTGATTGATGGAGAAATAATTATTCATTTTATTACGATCACAGTCGGTCTTTAGAACAAATCGTTTTGTATTACACGTAGAACATGAACTGGTGAATCTGGTGATTTTTTTATTCAGTAATACATCAGTAATATTTGTATCGTGTTCTTCTCGATTATTTATGGGTGACGTTTGTCAATTCACCAATTCATCAGTCATAACTTTGTTTTCCCTAATGTATATACTGAACTCAAAGATAAAACTGATTGATTAAAGCTTAAATTATAACTCAATCAGGTGATTTAACTGATTATGTTTACTATGAAACAATGGTAAACACATTGACTTGAACTTAAAGTAAACAAAATACTTTTTTTTTGAATAAGCAAAGCTGAGCAATTACATATCCTGTCATACAGCGATGTATATGTCACAGTAGACATGTGACCATTAAATAGTTTTATCGAAATGAATGCTCTAAACCTTAACAAATAATTCATATTCTATCAAAGTTAAACAAGGGAATAGCATCGTTCATCGTATATTAAAGAAGACAAATTACTTATTTAAAGGTGATAATCTTACTTTGCACCAACGGTCAATATTATTTACAATACATCAAAATTAAACAATGAATAATGAATCCTTCATCGTATCTTAAAGAATAGAAATGACTTATCTAAAAGTGACAATCTTACCTTGCACCTACGGAAGATATAATTTACAATCCATCAAAGTTAAACTAAAGAATAATGGATCCTTCATCGTAGCTTAAAGAAGAAAAATGACTTATATAATGGTGATAATCTTACTTTGCACATACGGACAATATGATTTACAATCTATCAAAGTAAAACAAGGGATATAGAATAACACTTTTCATCATGGCTTAAAAAAGAAAATTGACTAATGTGATAATGATAACCTTACTTTTCACCTACGCAAAATATAATGCATTGACAGATTGACATAGTTTGTACTTCATTATATACGTTTAATGTAGAGACAAAGAAAGTGTCATTAGTATACAGTATAATCTCAATAGCACGTTCACATTCACAATTAGTGATGTTTGTTTGAACAATGTTTGAGATTAACAAGATATATATATATATATATATATATGTAGTCATTGTGACCTTCTTTAACTAATTGTGAAAGTGAACGTGCTATTGAGATAAATGTTTTAATGTCTAATCACTTACACACGGTTTGCAGTGTATGAACAGTTGACACGTTTAATCACAAAACGCGTACCCGTCCAATATGACGATAATACGAATCTTCATTGTTAGTTTATATTCAAACAAACAAAAAGGTTGTTAAGATAAATCAAGTCTAACTGCTGTCAATCAATACCTTATTCGTCGATATGAAAAGGTATAGTATATTTAAAAAATTAAAAACAAATGTTTTAGCCTAATTTCGATTATTAATTTATTGATTTTATATAACTAAACAACAGTTACTTTTAATATATATCAATTGGTTTATCTTAGCAAATTATTATTTGTAATAATCAATAATGTCAAATTGTCAATATGTTAATTTAAAAACCAATGGTTAAAGCTTTTACTGTTTCCTCGATAATGTTGTCAGGTTGTCAATTGTTCAAATCCTCAATTTATCCGTAGAAGGTGAGAATAAATCCTTAGTCATATATTATTGATCTCTCAAATACTTAAATGTTCTTATATTGTAAGTGTCTTCATCTACCTTGACATAGTGTTTATGTATATATAATTTTTTTTAATGTGTTTATT
This sequence comes from Clione limacina, assembly GCA_032362205.1. Classification (NCBI taxonomy): domain Eukaryota; kingdom Metazoa; phylum Mollusca; class Gastropoda; order Pteropoda; family Clionidae; genus Clione; species Clione limacina. The sequence continues at coordinate 8,076 of JAUUEB010503654.1, read as the reverse complement.
GCATAAACAGATGACTTGTTCATTCCCCACGCAAAAGAAACTTAGTTAAATATTACCAAAACTTGTTATATGTTGCAATAATTTATCGAAACGCATTATATTGTAATTGATAAGAATCAATAACGCGTCTTTTGTAATCTATGTTTGAATGATGGCATCTTATATGTTTGAAAACAACAGCGTAGGCCCTTACCCATCAAAGTTGAAAACACTGATCAATGAAGTGATAATTTCTATTGTAAGCATTATACTAATATCTAACTTTTTCAATCATCAATGACAAAGACAACACACATCTAGTGTTATATCCTTCGGTTAAATGTGTAACATTGTCAGTGTTTCAAACAAAATCATCTATCATTGTTTCCAATAACCAACACATTGTATCATTTGATTAAATGGATGAAAAGTTAAACCCTGAGCTACACGTCAAATACAATTAACTTGCGTTTGATAATGAGTGTAATCAGTGTTTAAACCAAATATCTTTTATTTCCAATAATGAACACAATGTATCAATTGCTCAAACAGATGACATGTTTAATCCCAAAACACACTTCACGTTCTAGTAAAATATGACTGATAATGTGTAAACACGTATAACAACTTAACTTATAACAATATAATATAAAGTGTTGACCCTATCAACGTGGCATTTGTTACTGATCTCTCTGGAGGAATAACAATTTAGTATTCATTTATGTTCAAGATCTCTAACGCTACAGCTGACAATTTACTCGATCTTGTAAGTTGTTTATTTCTTATTTATTTATTTAGGAGGTAGATCACCGAAGTTACAGTTTTTAATTTAACTTAGTTTAGAATTTTAGCTTTATCATTTTACAATTGATGATAACAAATTATTGCTTTAACATAAATTTATGTTAGATAATGAATATCGAGTATATTATTGGGATTTTTAATCACATCGACATAGCACTACAGTGCATCTTAATTGGCACCGCAACATTTGATCAAACGTTGTCATTTCTTAAACTTTGAGGTAGTAGTTTTCTTACTAAAATCCTAAAAATGCTAAAAAGATGTCTTCACTAAAGTATCACTTTACTTTTACATAGACATTGAAATGTTTTTTTTCTTTCTGCAAAAAGCAAACAACGTTTGAATTCCAAAAAAAGTAACCCTCATGCCCTAGTTTGTATCTATCATGAGTCCGGACACGGTCTGTAAGCCAAGCTCTATTTTCCCTCAAAATTTTGAACTCTTAATAACTAGTCTCATATTCCAAAAGATAATCAGTGTTCAGAACATGAATAAGTGGCGTTTGGTAGTTAAAAGAATAATATGTATAACTGTGTGTGATTATTTCAATGCATGTATCACAATTATCGGAGAATAAAAACACTGAAAAATGTGTCCATACTGGACACCTAAGTTTCGATGTTCACATTATAAACGACAATTCTATCGAAATGAATACCTAGGACGGTTTCTAAGACCGCTACGTGAGCAAATCAGTCAGTATCCTATCTAAGCAGTATCAATGCATGTAATGATTGTTTGTGCTTACATGATTTATGTTTAGCAATGGTTTATTATTGTTGTACATGTCTTTAATGACGATCATATTGTTTATTCACTTTAAAATAAAATTATATATTCAATCAATGCTAAAAAAAATATATCTTCATGATATTCTTACAAAAAAACTCACATGTAATCAAATTGTTTAAAATACAAATGTCAGGAGAAAAAATAAGAAAGATATTCTGTTAAACTTCATAATCGGCCTGTCACTTCAACGCTTTAAATAATTGTGCCGTGCAATTTTTTCTGATTCTCGCACAGTGCGAAATCGTTCATTGCTGTTTTGCAAGTCTCTTGGTCAGTTGTGATATCATTAAGAGGTTTTTTACATATTTTATGATTCTGAACGCTGCAAGAAATCGAAATACATTTTCGGAAACGTAGAATGGAATTTGTTGAAAACAATACGTCAATGAATTGCAGCAATGTAATAATTTGATGCAACTGATTGATGGACAAATAATTATTCATTTTGAAATACAATTATGTGCAAAGTCTTGATTACGATCAGAGTCGGTCTTTGGAACAAATCGTTTAGTAATAGCACACGTGGAACATGAATTGGTGAATCTGGTGATTTTTCAATTCAGTAATATTTGTATAGTGTTCTTCTTGATTGTTTCTGAATGAAATATACCAATTCACCAATTCATCAGTCATAACTTTGCTTTCCCTAATGTATATACTGACATCAAAGATTAAAACGGATTGATTAAAGCTAAAATGATAACTCAAGCAGGTGATTTAACTGATAACGTTTACTATGAAACAATGGTAACAACATTGACTTGAACTTAAAGTAAACAAAAAACTTGTCTTTGAATAAGCAAATGCAGATCCGATCATTCAGCAATGCATATACCTAGTGACCAGCAAAACATCAAACCCTACCAAACTGTAATACTTTTTACAGTTTTTGTCTCACATAAAAAAAATTGCTCACCATGTAGAACACACTATGGTCGAGCATGTGACGAAGGATCAGCATGATAGTTTGAAAAATAACTTAATGTCTATCGTCTGTTTGAAAACTACGGTTTTAACCCTCGGTGAAGTTAAAGTTGCATAGTTTACGTTTCAGAAAAAAACATCTAACCCGAACGAACTTTGATACTTTCAACACTTTTTTCAGCATGATGACTTAAAATCTAACTTTCATTCTATCGTTTGTTTAAAACATACGGTTTAGATCCTCAATGAAGTCGAAGTTGCATTGTTTACGTTTTGCACCTTTTTGTTGAACATTTTTCTTTGCACATGTTTCAGCAAAAGTTACTTTTTCAGGGGTATGTTTATTTCATTTGAAATAAGTACATAATATCACCCCTTGGTTGTTCTACGAGAGTCTTTATTTATTTTGATTTTAGACACAGACTTTCCAAATAATCAACATTTGTTTGGGTTCTATGTTTTGCTGGTCACCTTGTATAATGTATTATGTTATGATCATTTTTGTCATTCACATGTAGTTTAATTGAAATGAATGCTCTACACCCTAACACATAATTCGTAATCTATGAGTTAAACAAAGGAATCACATCCTTCATCGTAGCTTAAAGAAGACAAATTACTTGTTTAAAGGTTATAATCTTACTTTGCACCTACGGACAAAATAATAAACAATCCATCAAAATTAAACAATGAATAATGAATCCTTCATCGTAGCTTAAAGAAGAAAAATGACTACTATAATGGTGATAATGTTAATTTGCACCTACGGACAATATAATTTACAATCAATCAAAGTTAAACAATGAATAATGAATCCTTCACTGTAGCTTAAATAAGATATGAGTTATGTTAAGGTGATAATCTTACTTTGCACCTACGGACAATATAATTCAAATAGTTAAATCTTACTAATCTCTAACTTATTCAATCATCTTTGACAAAAAACACCACACATCTTGTGTTAATCTCAAACACTTATGTTATTTTCAATCATTATTTCCAATAACCAACACAATGTATCAATTGTTTAAACAGATGAAATGTTTAATCCCAAAACACACGTCACTTACTAATTAATTATAACTGATAATGTGTCAAACACGTATAACAACTTACACTTATAAAAAATATAATATGAGTTGATGAACAACTTATCAACGTGGCATTTGCAACTGATCTCCCTGGGGGCATAACGTTTTAATATTCATTCATGCGCAAGCTCTAGAACGATATAGCTGACAATTTACACGACCTTGCAAGTAGATCATTTCTTATTTATTTATTCAAGTAGTAGATCACCGAAGTAAAAGTTGTTATTTTAACTCAGTTTATAATTGTGGCTTTATTCTTTTACAAATAATGATAACAAATTAGTGTTTTAACATACATTCATGTTACATAATTCATATCAGTATAGTATTTTGGATTTTCAATCAGACCGACCTAGCACTACATTGTATATTTGTCACAATTGACACCGCAACATTTGAGCAAACGTTGTTAATTAATCTTAAACTAGGAGGTAGCCGTTTATAATAAACTAAAATCCTACGAATGCTAACAAGATCACGAACTGCCTTCATTTAGGTATTGAGGTATCAAGTTACCTTTGGAAAAGTGATAGATATGTTGCGCTTTTTTTTCTTTCTGCAAAAAGCAAACAACGTTTGAATTCCAACAAAAGCTACCCTCACGCCCGAGTTTGGTATCTAAAATGAGACCGGTGACGCTCTATTTCCCTTCAAGCCTTTGAACTCTTAATAACCAGTCTCATATTGCAAAAGATCATCAGTGTTTAGAACTTGAATAAGCAGCGTATTGTTAGCTAAATGAATAATATTTATAAATATGTGTAATTATTGCAATGCATGTATCACAATTATTGGAGACGTAACACTGACAAATATGTCCAAACTGGACACTTAGGTTTAGGTGTCCATTTTATAAACGACAATTATATCGAAATGAAACTAGGACGGTTTATAATCCACTACGTGAGCAAAATCAGACATGTAATGATTGTCTGTGCTTACATGACTTATGTTTAGCAATGGTTTGTTACTGTTGTATAGTGTACGTGTCTATAATGACAATCATATTGTTTATTCACTTTAACATAAAATGATGAACTTGGTCAACACTAAATATAAACATGTCTTAATGATATTCTTACAAACAACTCATATGTAATCATTTGGCAAACTGTTTAAAGTGAATATGTGGATTCACTTTCATATAGTGACACTTTCCTGGTGTCCTTCCTTTTGGCACTCATAGAGTCAGTTGAAATTGCTCAATCGTGTGAAGTTTTCGATAAATTTCTTGAAAAAGATGTTTTTTGAAATCAATGACATAAAAAGAGTCGCTCTGAAATTACGCATAGCGATAAACAAGGTATATTTTCAGATTGAAATAAATTTTAATTATGAACGGAAATGAACCTTTTTACTGATGACGTGTATACGTCTGCTACGAGATTCCTCTTAGTTGTTGTTCATAAAGTGTTGTCTTTTCATCGAATGAAAAAAAGAAGAAAAGTTACCCTCTTGTAAAATATCAATTTGTTTTTAAAAAAAATGTTTTAGCTATGTATCATGATTGTTTACGAAACTTGTTAGCTGAAATACCCGCTGAAGTCACATCTATTTATAGTAAATATTCAATACGCCACGTCGTAAAGCGGCACCAGATGGCTACTGTTAATGATCACAGACACATTTCTGACCAATATAAACAAAATCTGCATTGTAAGGTAGTAAAATCAAGATTAATTGTTTATTTTTAAGCCAAATGTGTGTGTTTATCATTTGATTAGGATTGAAAATCCAATTTGTGCTTCAAAAAGTAATTGAAGACCTAACAAATGTTTGTTTTATCTAGTTTTCATGCTTTGCTTCGATCACATCAAAAATAGCTTACACGACTGTTATTTCCCACAAACAAGCAGAAATAATTATGGTTGAATCATGGTGAATACTTTCATATGCTTCGATCGTTTACAAAACATTTAAAGTATGTCAGTTGTTTACACATTTACGCCTCCCTAGTATAGTTGGTAATACTTCCTCACAGTTATATGATCTTGGAATTTTATGCTCAATATTATTATGCTACAAATGAAACCCTAAAATGAGAAAACTATCAAATAACCTTAAACAGCTTATAAATAACATGTAAGATAATTATTGATATTAATAGAAACTAATTGAAAAATTAGTTGATAACAAGAATGATGGAGACATACTCGATTGGCTCCATCACCGTGACAAGTTTCTTCTTCCGGCGTTCAAGAACGCGTTTAATACCAGTGCCCGGTGCGCAACTTCGTGCACACAATTGTACTGTGTTCCTTTGCACTGCACAGCACACGAACTTTTAATGAATCGTTTAAAGCGTAACTTTGATTTCAATCCAAGCAGGAATTTTATTTTCTCAATGTTTTTATACATATGTTGATAAAGTTATATTTAAGTAATGCTGACATGGTATAAGTATTTTATATGGTGTCGGGTTTGTACTCTATCTGAGTATTCATGTTTCTAGTTAATGTTGTCGTTCTTTGACCGTTATAACTCAGCAATAAATCAGTTACATTTGTAACATGTTCTTCTTGATTGTTTCTGAATGAAATATGTCAATTAACCAATTCGTCGGTTATAACTTTGCTTTACCTAATGTATATACTGAAATCAAAGATAAAAACTGATTGATTAAAGCTAAAATAAGAACTCAAGCAGGTGATTGAACTGATTACTTTTACTATTAAATAATGGTGAACACAGTGTCTTCAACTAGAAATAAACAGCGATGTATTATATTATGAAACGTTTTGTCGCCAATAAATTGTTTTTTTGAAATGAATGCTCTACACCCAATTACATAAGTCATAATCCATCAAAGTTAAACAAGAGAATAACACCCTTCATCGTGGCTTAAAGAAGACAAATGACTTATGTGATGGTGATCATCTTACTTTTCACCTACAAAAAATATGATTTACAATCCATCAAATGTAAACAAGGGATATATAATAACACCTTTCATCGTGGCTGAAAGAAGACAACTGACTTATGTGACGGTGATAATATTACTTTTCACCTACAGAAAACATAAGGCACTGACAGATTAACATATTTTGTATTTCATTGTACATGTTTAATCTAGAGACAAGCGAAGCTTTGTGAGTTACAAGTATAATCTCAAGAGAATCAGGTCAAAATCACTATATATATCTTGCTAATCTCAAACATTGTTTGAACAAACATCATAAGTTATTATGTCTTATTACTCACACAAGGTATGAATTGAATGAATATATGACACGGTAAATAACATTACACGTACTAGTTGAATATGACGATGATGCGAATGTACATTGTCAGTTTATATTAAAACATACAAGAAAGTTGTTAATATAAATCAAATCTAACTGTTATCAAAATAGTTGTTAATATGAATCAAATCTAACAGTTATGACAATAGCTGTTCATATGAATCAAGTCTAACTGTTATCAAGATAGTTGTTAGTATAAATCAAGTCTCACTGCTAGCAAGATAGTTGTTAATATAAAACAAGTCTAACTGCTATCAAAATAGTTGTTAATACAAATCTAGTCTAACTGCTATCCATCACTACCTTATTCGTCCATATGAAAAGGTCAATGTATATTTGAAGAACTTTTTTTTAAATATTTTTAGCTTAATTTATTTAATCAATTCATCGTTTTTTATAACCAAACCACAACATATCTACTGATTTCTTAAAGAAAATCGTTATTGAAGGAACTAATTGATAAAGTGATAACATTGTATTGTTGAGTATCTCACATATATTAATCCTTATCTTATTATATAAAATTATAGCGTGTCGGGAAAAAAACACAATGTTAGTCTACTTTTGATCTCTATCATTTTTGTTATCTTAGCGAAATGCTACTTGTCATAATTAATAATGTCAGGTTATCAATATCTTGATTAAAACCCCATCGTTGATGCTTTTAACATTTTCTCGATAATTTTGTCAGGTTGCCAATTGTATACTTCCTCAATTTAACTGTATAAGGTGAGAATACATTCTTAGTCATCTTTTCTTAATCTCCAAAATACTTAAAACCACCTCCGCTTGAACGTGTCTCCATCAACAAAACCTGTTATATATTGCGAAAACTTAACGAATCGTATTATTTTGTATTTACTACAAATTAATAACAATTTGTTATTATGTATTTAATCAATCTTATTGTCTTACAAGTGCCACGCGTTTATCTTGTAATAATGAACGAGCTTGCGAGTTCATTTTTCATTGTGAACAAGTGCCACTTGTAAGATAATGAGATTTATTAAATCCTTTATTATACACCGTGCGAGAATTTCTTTCGCGATAAGAAGAAGAAGTAGAAGACAGATAATATTATGCAACTATTTTCGACAAAGGCTGACCTTTCATTGATAATCTTACTTCTCGCTCTTCTTAGATATTCAAGTGAGTTCCGGTGCATGCTATTGGTGCGATTTGATGAAGTTGTTGCGATTTGGTTCATTTTCGATAGTCGCGTCCAATAGTGCTGTGTGAGATTA
>JAUUEB010503643.1:0-10256 GCA_032362205.1 Clione limacina | reverse complement strand
TCTCTCTTTCTCTCTCTCTCTCTCTCTCTCTCTCTCTCTCTCTCTCTCTCTCTCTCTCTCTCTCTCTCTCTCTCTCGATATTTCTAAATATATTTACTGATTATATGACATGTGAGTCTACCGTTCCCAACTCGTCACACAAAAAGGAAGAATATAACGTAGAACCACCACGTGACAGTGCTTACATAATTGTCTGTCAAAATGAGATGTTTAGTATGCAGATGACAATTGTTTTACACAACACTTTTTACAAACTTAAACTGTCTTGCTTGCGCCGTATTTAGGACAGATCAGGGGAGTCATCAGGGATGGCTCCCATTCACAGATGCAATCAACACATATATCATGAAATGCTAATAATGTCATCTCGTACATTACGTTATGCATGATTTAGGGCATAGTGATTTCATCTTCTTATCACATGTTGCTCATTTCATGGTTTGACACATGTTTAATTTTGAGCTGACATATTTTTCCTCAACCTCTTTCATTAGGGGTTATTGATGTGCAAGTACTTGGGTTTGGTTCAAGCTACAATTAAACGCTTTCAAAAGTAGTTCAGGGTGGGTTAATAAGGCGTTCAGGGTACGTTCAAGATAAGACACATTTTTTCCGCAAATAGTCCGACGAATTTGAATTTGACAGAACACGAGGTGTAGTATATTTACATTGATGTCAAAATTGGGGGAACTGGCTTTAGGACTCGATACAAACCGGTTTTTGGAAGGATCTCCAAAAAATCCGCATAACACATATCGCACACAGGTGTTATTGATGAAAAAAATCACAATGAGCACTAAGTTCCTTACGCATATAACGCTCTTTCCGTACTCTAAATATAAATATTAATGTTCACAAAATTATCGTTATATATATATTGATGCTGGGCATATTTAATGATTCAAAAGGTTAAGAAAATCAAAAACTGCCAAACCAAATTGTTTAAGCTTTAGAACGATAACTATTATAAAACAATTGCCATGATTTGATTTGCTATGAATTGATTTGCCATTTCAAACACACAATAAATATACCGTTAGTTTACCTTTTACCTTTTTCTCTGTGGTTTCAAATTAAATTGATTACAGACTTGCACTGTAAAAACGATATTGCCAGATTTCAAGACAATGGCAAGGTAGGACAATTCATTTGTTTTTTTATTCAAGAAACGTAGCAAAAATTGCTAATAATTATCGAAGTTGTTATTGGTTGTTTGAACTTAAATCGAATTGCTAATTTAAAAAGTAAAAATTACCAATTTGGGAACAAATGATGTTTTTAATTTGTGTCATTAAAGTCATGTTATTCAGCCTATAAATATTGTTTTTTAAGGTGAAAAATTTGTAAAACATTTTGGGCCGGTTTTCGGCCAAACATCTTTAAAACTGACAGATGTCTTTAGTCAATATTTGTCTAACCAAAATGGTTGGAATGGATATGATGTTTTATTTAATTTGATAAATCCCTTTCTTAGGTTGACAAAGATGTCTAAAAATATAGATTTAGTTTAATTTGTTGGTACAAAATTGACTAAATGTTGGCATCAACTGTATGGAAAATTATGGACTTATTATCTCCCCTTGAAATGTTTGAGGGATCATAAGTTAAAAAAATAATTGTTAACGTAGTATAAAGCACCTAAATCCTTTGCTCTGTCAATTCTTATTAAAATTTAGTAGTAGAAATCAAGTTTCTTGTGCATTTAGTGAGTAAATTATGCCAGAAAAAGTACGTAAATTACATTATAATATATTATAGTTAAATACAAGCAGAAATCTTTACGCACCTCTCACCTTGAAAGGTCATTAAGATATAGCAGACAATATAGTCTTTCATGGTACGCATGATTAAAAAATGCATATTTGACATATAAAAGTATTATTTTCTAAATTCTGACACACATATTTTGCTAATTAATTGCTGTTTAACGCCTCCATCAACATCCGGAAGGATATGTTGGCAACAGTGCTACTCAGATAGAATTTTTTGTAGCCAAACAGAGAAGGTAAGGTATGGCACTTCTCATGTATCCACCGTGTCACAATATACTGAGTTAAATCAAGAAACAACTAGTTTAAAGTTGTTGTTTTTTGTTTTCCTTTATTGTACTCCTCGTTTGATAGACATAAAGTTCTAATAAAAAGAGGAATCTTTAAAACCACCAAAGACAAAAAGTAACTAGAAACATGGGTACCCAGATATAGTATAAACTCCACACCATGTAAACTAAAGCATTCTTTATTGTACCATGTCAGTATTACTCAAATATAGCTTTATCAAACTATGTATAGAAAAACATTGAGAAAAATGAATTTATGTTTGGATTGCAATTAACAATACGCTTGAAACGATTCATGAAAAGAATGTGCAAGATTGTGTATTGCGTAAATGAACACAGTGCAAGAGCTTCCCGCCTGTCCGCGCAGAAAGTGCGCACCGGTGTTAAACAAGACACGGAAGAAGAAACGTGAAATAGGGGTCTTCATCGTGTTAATTTACAACATCGTACAAGATTGTACGGCAATGAGTTGTATATTTTTTTACGGATCATGTTGACAGACAGACAGACAGACAATTCGACCGATCACATTCTCTCTATGAGTATGTAATACTCGGTGTCGAGAACAAAGAGTGGACATTTAATATAAGACTCAAGGGTGTATGATGGACTTTCAAATTGAGGGAATTATTGTGAGTTCACACCCGAATTGTTTTTGGGGGTCCGATGGTAATTGATGGGTATTTTTAAGAAAAATGTGTGTAATTGATGAAGAGGTGAAAATACGTGATTCCGCGATCTTCGGACATTCTTGTTAAATATTCTTACTCTTGTTATTGTTTCCACTCTCAGTTTGCTAGACAGTGTTTATTAAACGAATTGGAGAAAAGTTAAACGTTATTAGTGATTCGGTCAAGACAAAATGACGTAACGAGTACACTCTTGGGACATGTGGTAACAAATATTGTCTACTTTGGAGGAAGAAAACCTGCAGTTGAATGGGTACGAAGCCAACTTGAAATATTGCATAACAATAAAATGAAGTTATTTTTAAGTGTGAATCGATGCTTTATATTTGATATCTTTATGCATTTCATAGACATTTGTATTTCGAGTTCAATTGGAGAAATCACAGTTATTCCCCTCTTAAAAAATATTGTCAGAGTGCTACTCCAGACAGACAAAAGCATAAATACTTACAACATAATTCCTAGTTTACATTACTTTATTGCTCTTATTTTTTATACTTCTGCCGACATTTCTCATCAAAGTTGTAAAATAATTCGTCATCTTGGTTCCCAAAATAAAGTCCACATAAGACGTTTTGATGCCGGAAGACAATCGATTTGTTGCAGATCTGGCCAGCTCTAGCCGTCATATTATAGCCAAGCGTCTGTATCTTAAATCCCAAGGATCAGAACTCTCAGCCATTTATCCCCTTACGAATAATCAAGCAGTGTGTGTCATTTGTGTCATGTTACATATTTATGTAGTAGAAATCACAAGAAGAAAGATGTATTGATTAAACCTAAATTGGTGCTTGTTAACTTTTAAGTAAAATACAAATTAGAGGATTTTTGATACACATATACTTAATGACTTGTCTCTTATCACGTTGGATATGTCATTGATTGTAAGGATGCTAGATAGTATATTTAACAAAAATGACTAACGCTAACACAGCAGTAGAATGTAGAACAATATCGTATACAACAACAAATGCTGACATTATATCTAAAGACTAATGTCAAACAACAGCCACTGAAGCACCTGAAAAGATATCAGCTGTCATCTAGACTCGTGGTTCCGATTATATTTTTATACGACCCCCCCCCCCCTTTATTCAAAGTTGTTTTTTTACAACTTTACAAAAGACATGTGTGACCTCTTTCTTGATATATTGATATTAATTTAGCGGTTCCTAAGATTCTTGCATAGACCTCTAAAGGATCCGTATAACTAAGATTGGGACATCCTTATATAAACGTCATTGTATGTGGACAAAACAAGGCTAAGTTGACACAATACGAAACAAAATCAACAATATACTTGGATACAAAGAATTAAGCGAGAAAAACACCCGAATTTCACACAAACAACTAAATCATACAACCCACAGAGCGCTAATTATCCACTATATTATCCTAGCCCATTCATCGACACCCTCCAAAGACTACAATAACACCATAGGTAAAGCAATATATAGATAGACTGGTTACTTTGCTTTCATGTGATGCCAATAGTTCAGGTAGCTATGACAGGTACGCGTTTCTTTGTTATTGTGTATATATCAAAAAGATACAATCATAGGTCCTGACGCTGACGGGTTTTCGATAAACACTACCACGAGACGTAGAGGCTGATATCGATTGATTGTTAATGTTCCTCATTTAATTATCACGTTCATAACCTTAACCCTTACCCAAAACATAAAAGAAATAACGATCAATACCTACTTCTTTTGTGGTAGCACAGAATCAAACTTTAACAGTATTTGTCCAGCCTTTTAAATCAAGTTAGACGACAATTCGGTGACCAGTTACTTTTGATATTTCTCCTGTTCTTCTGTTGTCAGGTTTAAAATGAAAAAAGCTGATCGCAATTTCATTATTATTTTCATTATCGAATTTATGATATAGTTTTCACTAACTTGTCTCTGTTGGATAATTTGATGAAAAATCATACTAAGAGTTATTTCGTAAGTATAGACAGGATCAATTACAGCTGTTAGTAGTCGTTAATTCAAACATGCTCACGGAATAGTCAGGGGTGGGGGAGGGGCAGTTACTAAAATACTGGACATATTTATGTTTTTCTTCGGAAAGTATTTTAAAAACAAGTTTATATTGAAATACCCTTGGGGTGGTGTCACAGCTTAACTTTTCAGGTAATTTACTATCTGGGTACTATCTTGTCCCAATCTGAGTTCTTAAATAAACTTTTTGGGAGGTATCATGAATTTTTTTCAAGATAGCTAGCTACATAACAATTATGTTTAAATGCCTAACTTTAGATGGACTTTAGAAAATGTAGTTTATAAAATGGGGTATTATTTATTTTTGTAATTCAAAGGGAACAAAATCATTGAACAAAATACCTTAACGTATTAACTATTAACGGATGGAACCCTTATATTTAATATTCTAAACATATATGGATGTACTATATGATATTTTAAATTCTGGACCCACAAGAAAGTGTTTAACATTATTATTATTTTTTTTTCATTCTTGGCATTCTATTTCCCTCTTTAGCTGAAAAATACCCAGTGTTAAGTATATGTGTTTTTTCAATAAGTATGCTCTGCATAAATAACTAACGAAAAATCGTTTGTAACAAAATGGCGAGGGTCCTGGAAATGTAAACGCATTTAAGTAACTGGTTACTAAAATACATAAACATCAGAAGGGGGTGGTGGTATCTGATCTTTTGCTGTCCAGTATTTTAGTATCCCCCCCCCCCCCTCCGTCCCAAACTGGAACAGTGACCATTTCATGTTTTGTCTCTTGTGTTCTCTATCTGATGTAAATGTTGGGCTTGTGGGAAACTATAATGAAATAGTATGGTTGTATTCATTATTGTGTAATCATATTAAGAGACATTTTCTAGACTATAGACCCCTTTTATGTTGGACATACTTCATAACATGTTTATTCCATCAAAATATTAAAGCTTAAGTCAGGAAAATAATGATTTGACCACTTATTATGTTGATATAAAAGTATGAGAGTTGTGTTAGGGATGAATTTTGTCATATAGTACACGCAACATTTTACATACATAATAACCTCAAACAAGTGACATATACTTCGATTACAATATGTTAATGCCTAATGAGTATATTGACCCTCTTCCCATGTGAGCTGAGTTCTTGTATGGGACCTCAACCCGCAACCTGGCAATCCAAAGCAGCTGTCAAGATTTACGTCTTTTTTGTTGACATAAAAAGAAATAAGCCTGTCCAATCAAATCTCACAGAATGGCCACGTTGACTTTACTACAGTGGTTCAAACATATTATAGATAAGTTAATAGTTATTTTAAAAAAATACAAATAACACTGGAAATTTAATCTTAAAATGAATTGAAACTCGGAATCAAAACTTCGATAAAGAATTGAAAATGTAATGTAATTATACAGTATGTAATCAATTATTACCAAGTTAAACCCGAAAAAACATATACTGGACTGAGTTTGTCAGATAAGTGATGCATCAGTCATCAAACACGTGTGAGAAATAAATGTTTGATTTCTTACACCAATTTCCTACTGACGTTTACAAAAAGACATATGTTTGGTAAAATACACAAGATATAGCATACTTTAATATCACATGTGGAATAAGAAAAAAGCAATTTATCATAAACTCTTGTGAATTAAATTTTGAGTTGGGAAAGTTAAGAACTGAGCTAAATGTAATTGATGTATATACCATGTATATTAATTCTGAATGATGAGACCAACATGGTGTCTAAAACATTGACCAAAAATGACATTGCACGATAACTTCGACATCAATACCAGTCGTATTGTTATGGCTTTAATGCGTGATTGCAACTAAAAATATTTAGAAACGATTATCAAAACATTGTAATCCCCCCCCCCAAAAAAAATATGAATGAATCAAATTACAAATACGATGCACTTTAAAAATAACATGAATTCCTAAATTCATCGAGTAAAAGGAGTAAAAAATTTCACTCCATGATCAGTCTCGATATAATTGATTCAGTGCTTAGTCTCTAGCTAAGGCTAAGGACAACAACTCATAAACCTTTGCCTCGGGCAAGTTGCTGTTAATGGAAGAGATATTTTTAGAGTACTAAACTATTTAATGAGATAATGATACACAGGGGGCGATGTTGTGATCTGTAGAGAAAGCAAAACAATATTACGTATAACTATGCAAAATAGTTTATATCATTGCAAGTGCTCATATAGATCATAAATACATCATTTAAAATTAATATATAAAAATGAATTTAGTTGTAAAAAGCCAATATTCAGTGGGGGTCTTAAATTTCGCCTACACTCCTGATTTACGCCCCTACTTTAAAAAAGCGTACACTAATTAGTCATTGGTATGGTTTGTTTTTTGGTATGGAGTACCCAGAAAACTCTTTCTCAAGACCCACCTCCTCGCCCAAAGAAGTACAAAATTTTGAAGTTGTACTATTGTGTAAAAATCAATACACAACAAAATAGTGTAAAATCAAATAGTTTTATTCATGTGTATATAATTGATCTAAAGCACAATATCACATTGAACTATTTATATTAATTCAGGCATATAAATATCAAAAACAATATAAAGATATAGGCTGCCGGTTCTTGGTTAAAAATCTAATAAGCAAATCTCAAAACTCTACCAGAAAAATTAAAGTTGCAAGCATACTTGTCATAATATAGCTGTTATTGTGTCTTAGGTTTGCTGTTAAATCTTACACAAACCAAACCAAACCATTACTTTCAATATGTCTATTGAAAAAAAAGACAAGTACAAATTACAATTTAATCAGCATGTTGAAGGAAATAGTTAATAGTTAATATTATATACTAGTGGCTTAGTACCCTGTTTTACTCAGGAAGGATACAAAAAGAAGGAAAACAGCTTTTGTTTACATCGTTCAATAAATAAATACACAAATATTGAATCTTATTAAGTTAATAAACTACCAAAATGTCTAATTAGCAATTTCCCCTGACTAAAGCTTATTAATAGGCGTGTAGTTATGGTTATCTCGAAACTAAATTAATGTTTAACATTCAACAAATATATGCATACAAAATACATGAGAATAAGGTACAGACTCTGATCTCTGAAATATTGGACTATCACAGTGTGCTTTTATAGATATACAATTTGTTGATATCATGTAGGAATTGATAGATTCCTTTGAAACAATCTCTTTTCATTGTACAAAAAATCGAGTAAACCTGCACAGCAAAAAAAGACAAAAAGACAATACAAATAATAATATTAAAAAAAATAATAAAAAGCGTACACTGGCCGCTACCCCTCCCCCATGGTACGCTTTGTACGCTTGTGAAAATGTCGATAATGTTTGACCGTCTGGTCGTCAAGTCAATCTCCTTTAAAGCTGCTACATTCTGAACGTCAACTTAAAACAAGACGTTCCCATCTGGTAATTTACATTTGACGTTAAAGCCAATTAACGTAATAATTTTCGGGTAAAGTATAGTATAAGTTAGTGTAGTTCAATCGAACAATGAGGAAAACACATTTAAACAGGTCACACAAACAGGTAGCTGACACATACAAGAGATCTTATCTGGGTTATTAGAGGTTAAGGCTTGAGGGACGGTACTATTAGGAGGCATACTTTTGTATATTTGTTGTATAATATATTATGTTATTGAGAATCGTTAGCGAGAAGAGATCATGTCTCACTACATTATGCTAACTCAGAAAGTGGATGGTATCCATCTTGTCACGTGTGATCACAAAATACTTAACTGACGTTAACTGACCATATCGGTCTTGTCTTCATGCATTCGTAGCAAAGTGATTTGTTACTCATCTTGAGCACCGGAGAGAAAAAAGTGCTCCCTCTCTCTGACAGCGCTTACCTGAAATGATTACTGACACATGCTTGTCTTGAGTGCAAGAACGTGACAAAAATGTCAATGTTAAGATAATAAGAAAAAAAAAGTAGGCTAGGGTAAAAAATATAACGGAGGAATGTGAAGTTATTTGATACTTCAAACTAACATGATTCTTAAGAGAGAATTACGTGAAACAGCATATAACCAGGTCTTATTGATTATCATTCTTTGACAACAAACGTACTTGTATCTTAAAAATCCGTGTTAAAGCATACGGTACAGTAAAATATCGCTTAAGATATGAGTAAACAATTTTTAAGAGCTTCAGACGCTATAAATAACTGAAGAAGTGCGTAACTGGGGGGTGAGTTTTTCACGTTTATTGATCAAGCTATTACTGGTGGTAAAAGATGGCTGCGATGTCCCTTCTCGTTCTGTTTTTCTTTCATAAAAACTAGGTTGTATTTTTAACCTCTCTTTTTTCCCTGTTAAGTGAAGCGTATTTCCCCCCTTTCACTTCACTTAATATACTTAAAAAGCTGGACGTACACTCACAAACCCATACAGGCAAGCACCTTGACCCCTTATCAATGCACTCCAATGTTGTTTTTTTGCACAAAATGTGAGTTTTCACTGCCACTTTTGAATATATGTGATGATAAAATTGCAATGGAAGGAGAGTAACGCCCAAATAGACGAAGGGTGGCAAGCGCCTGGGTTTTGAAAGGGAGTCTCCTTCAAGAGGAGAGTAATTGTGCGAAATTTTTGCAGTAGTTTGGGAGGTTGATATCAATCGTGCATTTTAAACCTTAGGGGATGATTGGTCTTTCGAAACATTCTTCTTCGTTTTCTTCTTCTGCTGAGCTGATTTTTTAGAGAAAGTACCAGGTGTTTACAACTTTTAAACTAATTATATTTTTTGAAGAATATTTGAGTTTTTCACTGCCACTTTATATATTGTTGATGATAAAATTGCAATGAAAGGGAGCGTAACGACCAAATCTACGAATCGAGGGAGCGTTTAGCGACCCGAAATTATAGCTACCTACATTTTGGTATAAACTAGGCATATCTAAAACGTTCAAAAATATATGACCTGTTTAACGAAAAGTCGTATATGCTCAAAAATAGGGGGTTGCTGTTGAATTTGGTAATAATCCCCTTACAAACCAATATTTTTGGGGAACTACTTACGCCGAGGGACTCATATAACAATAGTGTATAAGCTTTCATTGAGACTGGGGATGCATTGGTTAGGGGTGGGGTGACTTATACTGTTTACCAAGCTTTAAACTTGATAATATAGTTCCCGACACCCAGTATTGGTGTAAGGTATGCGACGATACACATTTGTCTGTATGTATGTATGTGGCCATGATAACTCAAGAAATATACCACATGTTCATTGTGGTAATTCAAGCCGACGAAAACCCCTATTTAATTCCAGCAATATCTGTTAACAATTAACAGAGTAATGGAATTGATTTTAATTACCAAAGAATGATAGAGATAAACTCGATTGGCGCCATCGCTAACAGGTTTCTTGTTCTGGCGCTCAAGATAGCTTTTAATACCAGTGCCCGCGGGACATTGTACAGTGTTCCTTTGCGCAGCGCAGCACACGATCCTGAATGAATCGTATAAAGCGTATTATTGATTGCACTCCAAGCAGGAATTATTTTTTTCAATA
>JAUUEB010503632.1:0-10256 GCA_032362205.1 Clione limacina | reverse complement strand
ATTGTCATGGTGACAAATTTGCTATCATGTTCCACCTGCCCACCCAGCAGTTGATTCAGTATCTGACGTATAGGCTTAGTAAGTCAACTAAGGCTCGTCGCCTAACAGGCGTGTATTCGCTGTATGTACATTAGTGTCTCCGAGGAGAGGAATGTCTTTGTAAGTTCACAAAGGTTAATCGGTTGATTCTTTGTATACTCTGAAGCAAATGTATATCCGTCCTGCCTGTCGAAGTTATACGTGTAATGCGCTTTGAGCTTAATGTAAAGGGAAGCGCTATATAAAATATATTATTCATAATTTAGTTCCTTTCGATGTCATAGGGACTTTTTCAAGTAAGCATGGGTTTCTGTGTATGCCTCAGTTTCTTGGGGAGCTTACTTTATTTACTTTACTTTAGGGTGGCATCTCATCTTGCTAAGAACTTACACGCCACTGGTTACGATCTTTCGTCTACTGGGTGCACTAACGTAGACTGAGTCTCACCCTTTGCTTACAATTGTCATATATGCTGTTTTTTGGCCGCCTTTATACATATTTCCTTCAGTTTTTTCTTTGGTGATTCATGTCTGATGTTTTGTGCCTTTTATGTGACCAAAGAAGGGCATATTACTATTCCTGAAACCTAATACTGTTCATGACTTTTCGACCAGTGTTCATAAGTTTGGATGATCAGGAGTTATATAACATCTGGGTGGTTAATCTCACCTCTCTCAGTGCAGGTTACAGTTCGGTTTATTGTTTAGCCATACGATACGTCTTTAGTTATATCTACACAGACCCAGCAGAAACAATTAGCTTCCTGCGCACTAAATGGAAATAAGACAACTGTTTATTAGACTCTAACATAATTTATACTGTATATATTTATATAGGTTTGGTAAGGTGCCCAATTAAACCTTAATAGACTGATAAAATGTGTGGACAGATTCGGGTCCGAGTAGGTTTCGAACTCATTCATCTTCGAGTTTAACCATCCTCGACTAATTATGATTGGGGGATTATAAACATTAGGTTAGAGTACGTTGATAATTGATATTTCCTTTGGTATCCATGTACAAAACAATCTTCAAAAAACATAATTGTGATATAACCAACATGAAATTAAGTTGAAGCTACTAAATAATTTAGAGTGATTTTAATACCCCCACATAACAAACATGCGAAATAGCGCACCTGGAATTCATGTATGGAGAATGTGCACGGGAAACCCGTTATAAGATAAACAAATGACGAACAAGATTGAGTCATTGATTGTGATAAAAAAAAACACAAATATGTACGTTCATCAAAGGTGATGTTGTCCATTTATAGACATCGTCTGGATTTTGATAATAGCTTAGCAAAAAAACTAACGTGTTATGTTTACGAACATTTATTTCAAGTAAAGGTTTTCAATATTAGTCCCTCGGAATTTAATTGCTACGATAAAACTATTTCGGGACTTTTAAGTTAGATAATTAGAACACTAACACTGCAATCAAAATCACCATAATTATGCACTTGTTATAGTGCGCGTTCAACAAGATTCAACATTCAAATTGCAACACATTACAAGGTATTTAGTTACAATAAACCGTAGTTGGAATGTATTTTGTTTTCTTTCTTCTTGTATATACTTTATGTGTATGTAAATTAGGTATCAATAAATCTACATAATATTTAAAACAGACATTTATGATGATTTGTTTTGACGGTACCTCTGATGTGTTGCAATAGACTTAACTATTCGTATTCGTTAACTGCTGGTAAACATATTAACCTCAGTACGCGGATATTACACCAAAAGTTTGATAATACTGCGTTGTGTAGAAAGAATGTGCTATTTATGAACCAAAAACTGTATTTATTCATTTTCTTACTATAGTCTGGTAAGATGTTTGCCTTATTTGGCTGAAGACTTTTTTTGTGAATGTATGTCTTTTTTGCCCAGTTTTTGGATAGTACACACCTTAAGCTTCCTAAAAAAACTGACTTGCCATTTGCTTTTTTATTGTTGTTGCTTATGACGTCAAAACAAAATATGGCCGCCCTGTACGTATAATATAACAACATATGAAATCAGTTACTTCTCAAATAGTTGTTGTGTTACGACCATAGGTTTCTAAGCTATGGTTCAAGCCTGAACAACTAACCAAGTGTTATAAAAATAAGATAAGTGCTGTAAAAAGATATCTACTAGGCGTGACACCATACAACATCATCTTAATTATGACTTTGGATGACTTTTTCGAGAGTAATGATTGATCACTTTCTCAATTAAGCGATTATAATTCAAAGTTATATAAAGCACACTGAGGATTTAGTTGTCAATGGCCGTGTTCACATTAACATCATTTAATCAAATCAAGTATTTTTAGGTTCCAAAGAATTTGTTTTGAACATAATTTTGAGTCATCAAAAGAATTGATATTAATTTGCCTCGTTCTGTGACCAAAACATTAAGTATTTATTAATGTAATGTATTTATTCAAAGAGATATACTGGCGATTGTGGTCAGCGAGACATTTTTAAATATAAGAAATAGGATATGTAGTGATTGATGACATTAGCATATTTACACTTATACTCAAGGAGTGTTGTAAATTATATTTGAACACCGTGCATACTCTTATGTATGGTGTTTTCTCCTAAGTGATTAATGCATCTTACGTGTCTCTCCTCTAACTTTAGATAGACGTATAACAAGCGATTATAACAAGCGATTCTGCATAATCGTAAAATAATCTTTTGAAAGCAGACTTTGGACTTCATCGCCCTGTGTCATCAAAATAGCAATTTGTATTCAGGGCTAAGTTATACTACAATAACCACCATTAATATATAAATGTCATGGAGTTAAACATAGTTTGTTTGTAATAGATCCAGATACTGCATTTTCAAGCATCTTTGTATTTTGAATTGATACACAGAATAAGACCGTTTAAAAAAAATATAATAGAAATATGAAAAAGAAAATAATGGAATAAGGAAACCCCCTTAGTAAGTTATATCAGATAAATATGGACACTATGTCATAAGAAAGGGCAGTCCGGTAAATGTTAAAGAAAAACAGGGAACAAAAAAAAATATATATTTATTTCATAACTGTTCAGATTCTCGGAATATACTGAAGGAAGACTGACTGTTTAACATTATGAAAGAATACGACCTTATTCTGACATGTCCATGGTTCGGTAAATATACTTTTCAAAAAAGCACACACCAAAATGGTATTTAAATAAAAAATGTGTTGGGGGCAATTCCAAACGTGTTACACCAAATCATTTTGTCATCATTACACACATATTGGTACATTTCATGATCTTTAGATGTGGTACCACCTCGTGACGTTTCGTATAGAGCTACAGGGTGGTCATAAAAACAAGGCAAATTATAAAATAAATGTCTTATTCTTAAATGGGATTGGAGTCCGTATTGCACATACACAGGTTTTAAATATTGAATCCAAATTACATACAGTGTATATACAAAAATTGCTATATTTGTCATGGACTGTGAGGACACGACAGCTCAGTTTTTGAAGACTTTTATCTGTCATTTTAGTTTTTCGCACATAAAAAGACTCATTCCCGACATCATTACTTAACTTAATGACACCAACAACTATAGGAATTATAATATTAAATACATATACTTGTATATATATTTATACAACCACTGCTCGTTTCTATAAAATCAACTACCATGTTTACAGAACGAGAAAATTATATATTTTGCCTCCCACAATTATATATTGATTAAACAAATTATTTCATTTTGCATTTCATGAAAACAACGATTGTTATCACTTCTAATGCATAATATTCTGCTGAGCTTTCTTTAAATACACAACGTCTAATCTAATATTACTGTATATTTCTTTAATTTAACTTATTTTTGTCGCCATTTACTTCATTGATGCATCTGACAACACGGGCTGAGACAGAAAGTTACCTGTTGCAGCAATATTGAACAGATTATGTGTTTTGACTTGAAACTTTTAACGATAACTAAACATTAATCATGTCAACTTGACATTGTCTCCTTAGCCTTACAATGTTTTTTTTTAAGATTCGTATTAATAATAAATGCAAACTTGCGATAATTTCTTAAAACTGGATATATTTCATAGCTAAAAATATGTGTAGTAAGAAAAATTCCTTAGCTATGAGAAGGGAGCGCAATTATCGTCCGTGGTTCAATCCCTGCAGGCGTCCATCTAAGGTGAAAATCGATCCTTTTTTCCCTTAGATTGGAGAATAATGCCTGTTAACCCCAACCTTTAGATACGCGTATTAAACCTCGTTGTAGCAGGGAAACATTTAAACACTAATTCTTTGAAGAAGAAGAAAAGGTTCAATCTTTTCGTGTTGCATGTAATTATCGAATACACTTATAAACAATAGAGTGGGTACAACCTAGTGCCAAGTCATATCGGAAAAGGACGATAAAATATGAATTGACCAATGACTACATTTAGCACAATGAATACCCCTTGGTAGTATGAAAACAAGTTTATAAAAACGTGTGCTCCCCGAATTTGGGTGGTTAACAACGGTATCGTAAATGCCTGAACATTCAAAGAGAGTAACAAACGATTGTGTCCGTTTATGTCTTCGACTTCAGGCTTCTGTTCTTCCCAATGTTAACAAATATAGAAATAAAAAGAAGGGCGTATAATATTCCAATCAACAGTTTAATACTATGTTGCACATAGAGGATTGAAATAAGTTTCCCTTTTTTCTATAGACACAAACATAGTATCCTTATGCAACCCCTAACTCATTGAGCTATAAGTCAAGTGAACTTATTGACAATGAAAATCGTGTCAAGCACCTAATTTTCTAGAGATTAATGATATTATATTTTTTCTTGCAACGTAGTATTCTATTAAACTCAAGTTATAAATAATCGCAAAATAACATGTTATCAACATTATTTAACTTAATCTAGAAAAAAACATTTTAAAGTTTATTACATGCCTTACTACGTTTATATCTTGTTTTGCCATGATAACGATTTGAGCTGTACCTGATTTCAAATAAACTTGTTAAAATTAATACATGTCATAGAGTTAACTAATTTATACGTTTTTTTCTATTTAAGATTAAGATTTCTGTAATTTGGACGTTATTTTTTACAGCTTTTGGTTAATAATAATAAACAAATAAACTAGTCGTCAGGAGAGACAAATTGTGACGATAAATGGAAGAATACGATAAACAAAACAGGAAGGGCAACAGTGCATGTTCAATGAACGTGTTATGAATGTTGAAGCAATACAAATTTAAGGAAACAAGCAATACATTGTTAATATAAATTGTTTGTCGTACATTTTGTTTTCAATTGTCTTGGAATAAATTGAAGATTAACCATTTTGCACTACGACAGAATGCGATCTTTATTTGTCATGTAAACTAGTATGCAAGTATACTACTTACAAAGAGTTATCGACCACTCATCTAAACATATAAATGTGTTGAGGAAATTGTCAAACGTCTTATGCAAAGTTGTTTGGTCATCATTGCACAATGTTGAGTGCATTTAGTGATATTTAGAAATATAAAGTAGTGACGCTTTATATAGAGCTACAGTGACGTCATGAAACAAGGAAATTCATAAAATAAAAGACTTATTTATTAAATTGGAGCAGAGTCCGCAATACACGTGCGTTAACGATTGAAATAATTTTTGAGATACTTGTGGGTGCTTTTGTATGCCTCAAATTATACAATAAGGAGAGTTTTCATAGAAGACTTGCACTAGAATCGTTACGAATCCGAGTTTCTTGAATATGTAAGTATTTTGCCTTTTTAGATGGGTGGTCCTTAACTTTTGTCAGTAAGAATTTGAATACTTATTCCAGGTACACTAGCTTATGCACGAATGTCTAACGGTAATATCAACCAATATGCGAATATTCAAAATACAAATGAACTAAAATATAGTCAGTGTTGTGATGGTTTGTGGATATGTGTCAGCTTTTAACGTGAGATTATTGGCTAATTTAAAAACAATAATAATTGATCCGTTTATCTGGCAACCCCAGCTTCTACAGTTATATTTCAAAGATTTTGTATTTTTTGCTCAATAACTAGCATTTTTATCTGACATTGACTTATAATTATGTTTATTTTGAAGTCTTCTATAGTGGCTGACTAATCGCAACTATGTCTAGAAAATGTATATGATACTCGACTTATGAAAAGATTAAGTGTCTTAACATAATTGTGTTAAGCTTAGAGAAGAGCGGGGTGCAATGGTCCGTGGTTGAATCCCCGAAATAGGACGGGCGAATTATAAAGAAAAAATATTTTCATAATTTTAAAAAGTCCGTGAAGTACATGGTACCGGTGCCTATTGCACAAGACAGAAGAATGTACTATTCTCATCAATCTTAAATTCTCAGATGTTTGAAAAATCTAGTGCATATTGATATCGGAGACGGACGACAAAACACATTATGTCCCTGGAGTAGGTTCCTCATAATACAGATGCCTTTGCGGTATAAAAAAGAGACAGAATAGAACCAACAGGTTCTACTCTGTACTAGTCGTACAGCCAAGCAGTTGAAATATATGGAAACCAGGCGTTGTTCTTACTGTCAGGCACCAAGAGATACCGCTGCTAAAATGTATGATTCTTTAACTTCCGGAATAATTACTTACTTAGTATCCATGCAGATACTAGGATCGTTATATTAGTGTATTTGAAATCAAGATACATTTGTTAACATGAGTAATCAATAAGTAATTCCCGGAATTTTAGACATACTGAAACTACCGAGTCTATTTTTGTATCTATTCATAGTCCCAACACGTAATTCTTCTTCTTTCTTTGAGCTGGATGACTCAGCATTGAGTATAAATTCCAGCTTTAATTGCCATAATTAACAATAGGATGTGTTATCTGAACGCAAGGTTATTGTTGGCAGGTGTTTGTTATGTTTTCCATCTATTTATCTAGAATAAACAAGACATTTGTAAGTGTTGCGTTGAAGGTCAACAGAGCTAGATAAAGGATGAAAGAGTTGTTTTCACTAAGACAACAAACACCGGCTTCTCAGTCAGGCACAACTTTGACCCCACCCCCTCCTTGCATAATATTCCATTGTGATTAATTATATTGTTCAATACTTCCTTTTTCAAACATCATCTTCAAATTATAATCTGTAAAAATGTGTATCCTAGTTAATACCCTAACTTAAAAGGATTCTTTGCAAAGCGATGATTTAGAGACTTAGCACAGATAAACAATTAGAGCCTAGCTATTTTAACGCTATTCTGTTTATGTTTCTAGAAAGGCTTTGAGAATGTATGAAGAATAAGAAATCGTTTCAACCCCCAATTCTTATTTTGTGTGATTTAAATACAATCAAACCGAATCGATATCACTATAGGGTAACTAAGAATAAGTGCCTTTCAGTCGTCAATAAATACACGTACATTAATTTTTTAAGGAAGATCTATATTATAATGTATCTTGACTGTATCTCAAATATGTCGAAATGGACATCAATATTTTTAGCTGTTGGCTGCTTATTAACATATTTATTTTCCTACATGGATGGTTTATCCAAAGATTAATGATGCTGCACAGTGTGAGAGGAATATGCTATTTATAGACCATAGATAATATTCATGTCTTTCCTCAATATGACTGATTATTTTACCCACAGGGACAGTTTATGAGGGAAAGCAGCTATCATACTTTATTTTTTGTATAAAACAATATTCAAGATGTGTAACAGACACCTGGACTAATTTGACGATTTAGTTAAGAGGCTTAATGAAGTAGGTAGATATGTGATGACGGTGCTATGCGTTATGTATATGATGAATAGGATTGTGCATTGATTAAGGTGGCAATATCTCGCCATTTTTTTCTGTCAAGTTTTTAATTCGAGGCTAACGACCTTCTAAAGGAAATGTAGTTTACAAATTTAACTATAGTGTCTTTAATTGATATGCTTATAGCTGTGTTATTTTCGTCTAATTCTGGTTTATTTGGGGCGTAGATATCTGTCTTGGTAAGAGCAATCTTCGGTCACCTCAGTTATGAATCTTGTAAAGACAGGGATTTTTTTTAATGAGGGATTCGAAATTCAAAATACAAAATCTTTTGCCCAATCGTCTTCTTTTTTCCCGTCAGACCTGAGCAATAAACGTATCAAAATATTAACAGATAGCCCCCTTTTTCAAAATTGTAATTTGATCCGCTCAATCAGTGTTCAATGGTCACTATTTGGTCTTCTGGTGGTC
This sequence comes from Clione limacina, assembly GCA_032362205.1. Classification (NCBI taxonomy): domain Eukaryota; kingdom Metazoa; phylum Mollusca; class Gastropoda; order Pteropoda; family Clionidae; genus Clione; species Clione limacina. The sequence goes on along the minus strand of JAUUEB010503632.1, from coordinate 2,013 downwards.
AAACCGACAATCAGAATAGAATATAATAGAAATACTCAGCGGTTAAGTATTTCATAAATCGTCAGTATTGTATCTTTTAAAAACACAAAATTCACATATTTGTCCAGTAAAAAGGCTATGTATATAATTAATTTTGAATGGTATCTTCGTAAAAAAAGGTTGTTTCGATAGATATGACCTTACATTTAGCAAATGTTGGCGTTTTATTTTCCAGGTTACTTATAGATCGTGGCACACTTGGTGGTCATAATATAATGCAAATACTGTCTATTCGAGATGAGGAGAGATGAGTTTCAATGACGTCATGAATAAATAAAAATAGTGTACTAATATATAATGATATTAATATTCCGTTTCATGATGAAAAAGGTGCTGGATGGCTGCCGAAATCTTATGACACACTCCCAATTTCATTCGATGGTAAACCTTTATATTTTTTCTTGAACATTTCGTACAAGGACAACAAGAAAAATGAGCATGCATGGACCAGGATTCACCGAAACCTTCTTTCGTCATATAAAAGCGGCGTAAGGGCCCATCACTCGTCACAACAGTCTTGTTGAGGACAGGCGTTAAAGGCACTGTTTAAACTGAGCGCAGAAGAGAAAACTAACATAAAAGCTGGTTTGACAATGTGATAAAACGGACAGACAGCTTCAGCAGTCCTCTAATCCACCGACGACGTTTTAAATCACTAGAACTGAACCAAAGTGAAATGAAATGTTCGTTAATTGTCTTCCTAGGGAAACGCATCAAAAGGATTATTTCGAATCATAGTTATTGTATACGAAAGTCTAGTCTACCACAAGACCACATCAAAGTTGTCACCATCAAACGTATTTGGAAAGACAAGAACTTTAGATTTGTAAAAAAACATAGATTGGATACATGCAAATATATATGTGTACCGGTTAGTCGTTAACACTAACATCTGAACATCAATCAGCTGATATACACTATTACAGGATGATTGTTGGCGTATATCTGTGAGAAATACCTTAAGGAAAGACAAGAACTATTTCCTGTATCCATTGATTTCAAAAACACTCTTTTGAACTTTTGTGGCAGGGAGCACTCTGGACAATAATGAAAAAGCAAAACATTAGTTGAAGCCTAAAAGCTGCCATTTAAAAACGGTATTCAAATGCGCCAAGTGTCTCTCTTGCAATGGTGTCTCTCACCCATCTTGTTCATCATATCCCATGAGCGCAAAATGACTGAAGTGTTATAAGACATTGCAGTCTCTGTCAGCATCAATGGCAGATCACTGAGTAATCTAAGATTTGTGATGATATACAAGGATTAATTGGCCAGGAAAGAATGAACGGTTTAACTTAATCTTAAGACTAGACAAGAGATTACGCTCATACGAAATGTTTATCAGCGCGGGAAAAAACAAAGATAATGGCCAACAATAACTCGAAGGGTTTTACTCAAACCATCAAACTTAAAGACACCACTTTTTCGGTAAAGATCAATCAGACGGAGTAAATAGAAGGTAAAAAAACCCAGCACATAACGTACTAGAAAAGAAAAAAAACAATGTCTAATGACACACCGTCTCGATAGTGAGCAGTTCTTACCAACACAACAATACAGTGCGATTCAATATCGGGTTGTGGCTCTCTCCAATAATTGTATAGAGGGTTTATCACGGGGTGCCATTGTCTACCATTTTGTTGTTTTAAAATGAGTACTTAAAAAAAGGATTTGTAGGCAAAACGAAATAATTCCTAAAATCTAAAATAGTTGCATTTTCATGAATTTTATTATCTTAAGTACCCTTTTGGTATGTTTATAAATATTTGTTATCCAGGGACTCTTGAGTAAATCGTGTCACGTGCATACAATTCAATGTATATTGTTATAGCTATAGCCTTTCTCTTTGCCAAAATGAATAGATATATTAACAGCCTTGGCATGCTCAGCGTGTCTGTCATTCAGAGAATTACGTTGTGATTATACTGACAACAATTTAAATACATTTTAAATAAGAATTATGTTTTTAGAACG
>JAUUEB010503621.1:0-10256 GCA_032362205.1 Clione limacina | reverse complement strand
TTTGAATCCGGAAATCCTTTTTTGACCATATTTTGAATCCGGAAATCCGGTACCTACCGGAGAAGTGGCAGCCATGAGAACCAGTCACTGCATTTCACTTACCTTCTTTTGCTTTTGATTGTCTCCTTTCAGCCTGACAATAGAAAAATAAGTTTAGTTATTATTCGACATTCATTGATTTGAGAACCTTTTATTTAAGTGAAACATATTAACAAAAGATACCTTCGTAAGGGTATCTTATAAAAAATTAAAACTTCATTAAATCATCCATGCAATTCAAAGAATAAATAAATTTACTGTCAGTCAGTGAGTTAAGAGGCCTCTTATTTTTGTAAATCCTTACGAATTTTCCACCACAATGATATCTAAATGAAGGGTACAACATTAGTCCCGACCAAAGACCAAGGCTGACCTACATGCAGTAATGACCTGGTTTTAACAAGATACCCCTTGCCAGCAAGATAATGTTGCCTTCAGACTATCCTACAACCATACTTTTAGACTGAGCAACTGCAAAACAATGACTATGCAGTGAGTGTAAGTGATCATGTGAGCTAAAAAAGTAAAGTTTTGTCCCATGCTGGGTGTTCAAGCGTGGGGGAATAAGGAGTAAGAGTCCTGATTGTACTAGGGATAAAGCATAATGTGGTAGTTTCACGTTTCTTTCCACGCGCCATTACTTTGGCTTTAACTAAATAGGTTGGCAACTCTTTTTTTCAGCCAAGCTGCAGAGTGGGCGAGGGGCGTTTTTTTAAACACAAAATATGGTTGCGCCGAGAGCTCGAACCCACAGTGTTCTTCATGATATACCCTTCCTCTTATCAACTACCTATAACGCCCCATCATGTGATCTTAAATCAAATTAAATTTGAAGTATTAATTTAAGATCCTGCCATACATACCTCTGACCTTCTATCAGCAGTGGCTGTATCACTGAGTTCTGGAATCTCAACATGCTTATCTCTCTCCTCGTACTGCTTTTGTAACAACCGATCTGTTTCTTCATCAGTGTCTGAATCTTGAAAGGAAAAAATTGAACTTATGTGATTTATGACAAAATGTGACACATTAACAGTCCAAATTACTTCTGTGTTATTGTTACTAGAGCTATAATCAAAGTCTTCAACTCTTAACCCCAGAGGCATAACAGGGATATATTATTTTTGTGTATACAAGCCTTTTATACTTGTCAGTCTTTGCACAAAATTCTTGGGAATTTAATCACATCAGATAATAATCAAAATGTTCAAATGTCACTGAAGCTTCTAGAATTATATGAATCTATTATCCTTGTTTATAAATTAAAAAAGACTCACTAAAAATAGATATATTATCATTATTCTCTGTCCTTATTTCATGTCTTTTTTCTAATATGTAAGTACTTTTGTTTGGTCTTAATATCCTAATAAGCATCTGTCAAAGAATTAATAAAGAAATATATGATTCCCACAACAATTTGTCAACAAAGATTCATTTGATTGGATATTAAGATATGAATAAACTTAAGACATTATTTTTGAGAAGCACTAACTGCCATTCAGATCAGATATATTAGACAACTGCTTTTTTCAAAGGGATTAGCCTGCAACTACTGATCCTTAAATCTTGGGAAAATAACACTTTTGTAATTTAATACAAGCAAAATGTTTAAACAACCTTTGAATACATGTTATTCTATTAGAACAAACACATATCTTTAGAACAATATCAATCCACAGATATATCAAATAAAAAATCTGCACAAGTCTATTACATTTACAAATCATAGACCAAAGCAATCATGCCATGATGAATCATTTCTGTTTGGACAAATAAAAGGATGAATCATTTGGAGATTTCTATACTCCAATACATTTTATAACATTTTGAAGCTACACCTAACATTATTAATCAACTTATTATGATAAGAAAAGAAATGCAGCAAACTCTGCCTAACTATAAATCATTCTCTGACATGCAATGATCACTCACTGCAGCTAGTCATGCACATTCTCAAGAGAAAAAGACAAAATAAAATATCAGCAAAATGCAAACACAGTTGTAGCTTATACTTGAATACAAAGAGCAGCTTCAAACAGACATTGCCTGTTTCAAAAAAAACAAGACACGATGCATCAAACAAACACTGCATCACTCAAAATAAAACATGCTCAGTCCAAAATATCAATACTAAACATACTTTGCTTTTGATGATTATTCATTTTGTTTAATTTTCTTTTTAAGCTGTGTATTTTTGTTGAGAAATATGAGTTCTTATCGGAGATCAATAAAAAGCTTCACGATCTCAATCCTAAATATACAAGAGATTTGATTTTCTGAAATCATAATCAAGAATGGTCAGATGACTGTGTCAATATGATAAATACCTGGATTGGGTGGCCTTGCATAAGATCTAATGTGGTCATCTATATCACTGCTTTCTTCAGAAGACAGCTGAGCATCATCTCGATGTCTATGATGCTCTTCTCCGCCTTCTTCAGCACAAGCATAATTAGCCACGCTTCCATTCCCAGTATGTCCAAATCGACCAGAGTGCATGTGGCCATTGGGTTTGGCAACTTGTCTACTGCCTCCACCAAAAGCACTACTGCCAAGCTCTAAGGAATCATCTTTTTGAAGAGGGGCATATTTCTTCCCTTTGTTACGGCGCGTGTAGCGAACACCTTGTGCATCATCACATTCATCATCCGAATCATAACCTACAAATGAAAGCATGCAAATCCATTTTACATGCAGTATGCTATAAAACAAAAACTCAAGCTCATGATACTTGTAAGTAAAAACAAATGTTACTGACACAAAACCTATAGTTTTTGTTCAACTGATTTCAACTGAAATAAATTAGTCACTAAGAAGTGAACTGAAACTACCACAAAAAAGATAAGACTAAAAGCTAATTCTGTCTGCTAAAAAAAAGGTTTCTTCATTTTCTGTATAAAAAGGCACAAAAATAATGAGAGAACGAAAAACAGATGCAAAAATCATTCAATTCTTAATGTATGAAAAGGTAAACATGTCACCAGACAGAATTATTTTGAAACATTATAACAATGTATCATTTCATGTTTTAAACAAATTAGGAAAATATAAAGAAAAAGTAATTACTACAAAAAGAAATATTTCTGAACAACAAAAGAGACATAAATGCATTAATAGATTTGATTTCAATCATGCAGTGTTAGCCAGAAACAGAAACTCGTCAATACTTATTTTCTATGTTATTTTACCACTCCAAAGACAATAATGATGATGGTTGGTCATGGATTTATACAACTTTATCCTTTTGATAATTACACCGTCCTTTTAACTTCAGTTTGAGTATCAATGCCGTTATTGGAAAACCTTCTCAACTTAAACCTTTATTAAATTGCTTGTACGATGATTTGCCTGGACAAGCAGAACATGCAGTAATACAAGTCAGGTTCAATTAGCAGAAGTTTATAAGAGCTTACTAGTCAATGAATTGACACATTTGTTATTTGTCACATTGCTAGCATTTTGAGAGAATTTCTTGGAGCAAATGTGGTAAGGCAAAACTCACATGTCTTCAAATAAACAAACAATTTAATCATGGAACATTTTTCAGTTCAAAGTTTTTGGTTCAGTCTTATCCTTCTGTAAAATTTACATGGTTTGCTGAGAAATCTGTACATATAACAATTTCAAAGATGATGACAAGAAATAAATATAATTACAATCTTTATCTGTTGCACTTTTAATATAGTATTCAATTTTCATTTCTGTTGTTCAGAGACTGTCCAAAAGCCCAATCACACTAAATATGAGCTAAGATTTGGGACCCTATATATATTTGAGTTCTCCTTAATTTATTTAATTTTTCTGGAAATCATTTACAGTAAGCAGTTTTTAAAGTTAAATATAGATAAAGAATTATATAAAATCTGGTTTAACAAATGAAATGTTAGTCAGGCAAAGAGGTAATAGAGTTTGTCAGACTAAACCTTAAGTCTTGCATCTTGCTTAAACCAATGGCACAGGTTAGATTTTTTTAAACTTATGTTTCTTTGAGGGCATACATGTCATCTTTCACATCATGCCATTTATATGTTGATTTAATTAAATGAAAAGACATGAACGATGAATGCAAACTTGATGTTCATCTGTATGGCAAACTTAGATATATCCATCACCCAACTGTCTTTGTAAGCTACAGTGTATGTTATTTCATTATGACCCAATAAAAAAGTAACTTCTTTAAAAATTGTAACAGGAAAGGCTTAAGGCTTTTTACAAATTCAACACAGCTTTCTATGACAATTTAGCTTAGTTATGTCATCATACACACATCACTAACAAAAAAGATAAGGAAAATACAGGTAGAATAATAGGCATAGCTTGAGTGAGGAAGGGGGGCTGTGCATAATTGTCAGTGTTGGGTTTACAGGAACCAGTATGTAGGTAACAAGCCATATTAAAAAATCTTGCCCCTTAATAATAATATCCATTTTGTACTCTATACATTCTTATTTCTTACATCTCCTGGCTCCCTATTTCTTTAAAGCTCATAATTTTGCTACACTTAATATTTGCTCTGTGTCTTTTTTGCTGCTTCTAATATTTCTATTTTCATCATGTAATCTCCATCCTTTAGAAGTCTAATGTCTAATAAATATCAAAAGTTGTATTGAACAATTGTACAGTTCTGTTTCAGAAAGAAAGGCGTAAACCATGTTATCAAATTCAGTATTCCATTTGTACATGCTTCTCCTTATTACACATTGTTGTGTGCTTTCTTCAATAAATGCAGGAACATGAGCATAATTCTTAAAGGAAAAGAGTAATGGGTGTGGTCCCTGTACATTTATACCAGCTGTTTTCATTGTATCTTATGTTATGGTTATGTTTCCTTCAAAAAAATTCTTCACCGACTCAATTTGGTTCTATTAAGACATTGACAATGCCAGATGAGCATGAGGGAGAAAATGAATGTTTTTATTTTTATTTAATAAGGCAGCCACTCCTATAAAATCAGGAAAGTCCTAAAACACTAATTAAAGATATGAGATAAAGGCTAGGTTTGGTGGTTCTTAACTTAGGATACCTATCAGGGAAAACATCAAATCAAATAATCTCTTTGGGAGTTTTTCCAACAAGTGTGTTAAACGGATTAAGAAAATAATATGTGATCCATAAGACCAGGCTTGGTCATGACATGACTTTGGCTGATTACAAAGATGAAAAGGAACTCATCTCTAAGAAATTGTGAGGCATGACATTGTATTTATAGACTTTGACAAGAGAGAACAAATATTTCACATTCAATTCATTTAAGTCTTTTTCATGCACAATTAAGTCACAAGGAAATATTAGTAGTGAAATTTTGTAAAATAATTATGAGTTGTATGAAAGATCCAAAAGAGTCATTCATTTTTGCTAGTGTACAAACAAACTATGTTAGTCACCTGTTATCAGAAAGAAAGAAACTAGGTTTAAATACTAAGCATGATTATTCAACACATAAATGATGCTACAACTTTTTAGGCTCTAAGTTCTTTTCAAACCATTAATTTTTTTTAGGGATAGGACACTCAATAAAATAATTCAACGGGGTAGCAAAAGGACTCGTTCAAATTTCTTTCCCTGAATGTCTGAAAATAATATACAGATTCACTTCCAATTAACCCCATGACTTTTTTTAATATCATTTCATACACAAAATATACGAGAAATAAATGTTTCCGTTATAAATGTCCATGCAATAACAAGTTGTTTTCATTAAAGTTTCAGAAGAAAATTATAGCATCATTTATCATCATACATAAATCTAAGCCTTTCCAAACTAGTATATGTCTGCAACATAGCCAGGTTAATAGGTCAAGTAGTATTGTAATATTCCCAAGCCAGTTATATTTAGTAGGTAAAATGCAAGCAATATATTTAAAAACTTTCCTATGGTAGATCATTGGCAGAAAACATTGTTCATCAAGTATCTTTCAAAATCTATCTCTGCTTAGTGTGTGTTATTTATTGGAAGCATTCAAAAAAACTTACACTTGCAAGTCAAAACAGAAACAATAATACAATTTCTTTGATGCACTTAATCTATAGGTTATCATTAGTTACGAAAAAGCCATGGAAAGAATATTTATTTAGTTGTGTTTGTCTATGCAATCATAAATCAGGAACAAATTTCCATGGGAAAAACTATGATTTCAAAGAATGAAAGTGTCCTATTTTCTTTTTTCCTTTCTCAAAATCAGCTGACAGTCATTCTGCTGGTCAATTTTTATGGATTATTGAATTATACCATTTTGTGTGATTTTCAAAACCCAGGATTTAGTAGGTAAAAAGGATAAGCATTGGGTTAGTGCACTCTAAGTGTCTTTATTTCCAAGCCAAGTATTTAGTAGGTACAGGTTAAGCAATGGGTTATTGAATTGTGTCAGCTTGGGTGAGGGTCACTTAGTTGTGTCACTGTACCTCGAGGAAATCCATCTGGTCTCACACTGCCGCCTGCCTCAGCATAGCAATCATCCATTTCTGAGCTGTGCAACTCCTCTTCATTTCCCTCCTCAGGTTCCGCAACACTTGCATTGGCTTTTTCATCCTCAGCCTCTTTCTCATTCCCATTTTCATCCACTGAACTTTCAACCATATCTTTATTGCCATACTCTATCACAGTTTCTAAAACACTATCACAAGTTTCAAAACTAAGCTTATCAGTATCAATTTCTAAAGGTGTTGATTGTTGTTGATATGAAACTGGTTCAGTCACAAACATGTCTTTAAAAGGAAGCTCATCAAATTCACTAATGTCAATAGGTGTTTTTGGTATGGTTTTCTGAATTGGAGTCTCTAAATCGAGTTGCATATTCTTTATGTCATCTTTTTGCTCTCTTAATTCTGAGGGACAACCTCCCAAATTGGACACAATGTCTGACGATATAGCAGCTATTGCTAAATCAACATCATGTTTGGAATCTTTTTCTGGCACTTTTTCAGAGTAATTGCTATTATCAAATATTTGGAAATCCTGATTTACCAAAGAGGCATCATCTACAGAATTTCCAAAGGTATCAGCAGTTGATTCAGAAACCTTGTCCCCTGAGACTGGATTAATACCCTGTTCCTCAGAGGATTCTCTAACTGGTTCAATACTCTCAACATCTGATGGAACTTTTTCTGATTCAATACTCTGACCATTTGGGGGTTCAATACCCTGAAAATCAGTAGTATCTCCCACTGAGTTGTTATCTTCATTACCAGAAGAACCAACTATTGTGCTGAGACTATCATCTGTTAAAACTGTGTATATAAGGGGAGAGAAGAACATTGATTAAAAAGAACTTACAAAACAAATAATCATTTCATATTAAAATAAAATACCGTCTAGTCTTGTATATATGCTGACACTTCTTTTCTTACAACAAGTTCAGATAAGAAGGTCTCATAACAAATAAATATCCATAGCACATATAATAAATATATCACATATAACACATATTTGGATGCAAAAGATCCGTCCTCAGCGCTACCCTTTTTATCAGTATATTGCGCATTGCTAAGATCCAAGGAAAGGTATAGGGTATAGATTTCTTTGAAATCCAACCCCCAAAACACAAAATCCAAGTTCTGTTACACAGAAACCCTAAATAATGATTATGACAAATGAGTACAGCTGTGAAAAGAAAAGAAAATAGAAAAGTCTACCTACCGTTTTAAAAAGAGTTTTGAAAAATATTAATTCGTTATGTGATACAACGAAAGGATTCAGGTAAAAGTATAAATATTAATGCATAAATTTCTCACAAAACTAACCATAGTAATAATAACCTACTTGAGAGGGGGTTAAATATCATGAACGTCTGAGGCTATTCTTAAATTCTAACCCCCCTAGACAGCCAGTCATAACAGTCTGATGAGACTTGGTTCAAAAAGGTAAGACATGTGACTTGTGACAATCACTCTTTGCACACGAAAAACTCTTCCCTGACATTATAAATGCTGTCTGTTTCCTTCCCTCTAATGAAAAGATAAATTAACCTCTAAAAAAATTAAAATCTTGACATACTTGAGTATACAACTCTTCTCATTAAAGTAGCATGAAGGTGCATAGGGAAAGTTTTACACAGTAAATTTCTGTAATAAGAGTCATATTTTTATTTAAGATTAACATGAAGTCTAGTAGTGTTTACACAGAAACCTACGTTTATTACCACAGATAAGATTAAAAGCAAAGTTTTACTGACTGCAGTTTTCATAAAAAAGACTTAGCTATAATAACTTTCCTTAAATAAAACATCTACTAGTTAAGTTTGAACTCCTAATGTCTTTGTTCCCCACATACAAGAAGAGGAAAACATTTTAATTTTGAGGAAGCTTACTTCATTTTATTCTGCTTTAGCTATTTTGTGATGTGTTTTTTTCATGTTTATTTTATATTTCCACAGAGGGAGAGGTATGATTATTTTTCTTTGTCCAACTTTTTTTTAAATGAGACAAAAGGAAAAAACTTTTCTGTTCCCAGTTTTTAAATGAGACAAAGAGAAGAAAAAAAATTATTTGCCCCACCCCGAAGAGTGTAGTAAAAGCTAGAATATACTGCCCTGCAACCCATTAAAAAAGACATAAACTCCTTATGCTAAACAAATTGTGCAAAATCTCAGTTAAGGTTTCCCAATCAGAATAAGAGTCAATAGTTAATCAAAATGAAATTTTGAAACAGTTCAAACCTAAGCCTTTATTATATCTTCTGCTTTTTATTCAATTTATTCTTAACATTTATCTTCTTTCAAAATCTTTTTTATTTCAATTAAAATCTTTTTCCTCAATATTTTTTTATATTTGTTAAAGTTCTTACTCTAAAATTGAGGACTCAAGTTGGTAAAAATATTTTCTAACACAAAAACAAATCCGCTTTTTAAAAAAAATACTTTTCCACCCCTAAAGATATTGAGCCAATTACTTAACTCTCACTGTTGGGTTTAATTCCAAGACCTCTTTTCACTGTGTCCTAATCCTATTATACATATTTTTACCTATAATGCTCACAATGAAAACAGCCACAAATCATTATTATTAAGATCACTTTGACGCTAGACAAAAAACCTTTTGAGTCCGTCATCAAAATCCTGGCATCAAAAAGTCTTCAAAGGATAACCTGGATAAAATATTTCCTTATCTGACATAAAGTGTGTATGTAATGAAATATGAGGGTATATTTTCCTTTTTTTAATTGATCTTTATATATTTTTGAGGGGATAAAACAAAATTAAAAATACATTTTCAATTACCAAGTCAATTGACTAGTTTTTTCAGAACCAATGATACTTTTATATAGACTGCCACCTCCTGCTGAGAACTCTTTGGACAAAATACTCTTTGATGAACTAGCAGAAGTACTGCATGCTCAACAAATGAAAACATGCTTGACATAGACAATGATGGCAGGACATGCAAAAATAACACTTCAAGGAAGCAAGTTAACAATTAATTCAGACACTTAACTCACTGATAACACATTCAGGAATTAACTCAACAAATAAATATAATTAAAACAGAAAGATGCTTCCTAAGAAAACAGAAAATATCAAGTTAAAACATGCCAAAATACAAAAATATATTTTATTTACTATCAATGCAAAAGAAAACAACATTTTAGAGTCATTCTTATTATACAATTAAATAAATCACCCCATTAAAATAAAGGGAAAAACCATATACCTTTTTCTTGCGGCAGTTTACTTTGCACAGGGTTCAACTCTTGCTGGCGCTCAATTTCCTCCCTCACTCGTCTCATTTCTTCCTGTCTCCGAAGAAGCTGTGCTGATTGTTCTCTGAAATTTATTAATCAGAGAATTTATTTTCTAACAAAACAGAAAAGTTTAACTTTGGAAGGCCTTTCTCTGAAAAAAATTTATTAAAAGATAACATTTCTGACTTTGTTTTAGGCTGGATTGAACAAAAGATTTAAAGAGAATAGTCAAATTCCCTCTGATTAAAATATGTTTAAGACATAACAAAAATAAAGAGAAAAATGGGAGACAGGTTTTGTCCCTAATAGTCCATGGTATTTTGGCCATATAGGGGGTAAGGTGGAAAAATATTCTATAGTTTTTTTGATGATTTTTTGGGTTTTATATGTATCTTCTTCTTTCTTCTTCAAAGGCCCGAAGGATGGTGATCAGAGACCTGACCACGTATGTCCTGTGTACATATGCTCCGCCCCTACACCTAGACGTATTGGTGAGGTGCTTTCACGCCTACCCGTGGGGTTTCGACAGCCTTTCCCATTC
>JAUUEB010503599.1:0-10257 GCA_032362205.1 Clione limacina | reverse complement strand
CGGGTAATATTTTGCCAGAAAATATTTTGACTTTTAGTCAGGCTGCCAGAAAGAAAAAAATTAATTCCACCTCTGCTCATGCCTGCGACCCCCGGGGCCATTACAAATAATCTCAGCTACCCGACCATTCCAAAACTTAACCCTGCCATATAAAGAACTTGTTTTTCCTTAATAATTTATTCCAATCTATGTAGACTACATAAAAAATGCCTATTTCTTGATCAAAAGGAAAAATTGCCATGCTGACAAAACATACAAAATGAACATTTTTCTATTATAAGTTTCAGTAACGGCACACAGTGCAGTTCCTTGTTTAGGTAACTTTTTATTTGAAAGTTTATTAGGATTTTTTTAATTACTCATTCAGTTTCCCTTGTTTGATATAATTAAAGAAGAAAAACACTGTCACTGAGGGTCTAAACTGGTAATTACATAGACAGAACAAAACAATGTATTTAGTTTCGGTTCTTCAAATGGTAATATCTATTTTATTAATCACTTCTTAAACAATGAACACCTGGTTAGTGAAACATCTATGTATAGCTGCGTTATATACACAAACAGCACATCAATTGATGCTGCAAACATGTATGTATTGTATCTATCACACAATGTTTTAATACATATTTTTCAAGTACTTGAAACAAACCAAAATGGTCTATGAGCATGTTAACGTGGTTTTCAAACATTCTTCCATATGTATGTATTGTACTTTACATTATAAAATGACTGGTTCTAAAGCATTGATTCAAAAGTTAAATAAAATGTCTGTCAGATTTGCTATGTTGTGTTTGTGATCTGTCAGGGTGGTTGCCAATTATTGATGTCTATGTTCATTCAAGAACTGAATCATTGTGTCGAATAAGTTCAAAAACCGGATGAGACAGTTGCCTTTCGATAACCATCTCACTTCTTATGATGACAAGTGTCTCAAAACCGTCATCATTTTCTTTGCAAAGTTGTCGAAACATTATGGTATTCAGTGCATGTTGCTGATATACAACACAGACCACAGTGCACTGTTACTATATAATACTAAAGCATTTTTGCTTGAGTAGACCCATAAATATTTTGTTTTGCCTATCATGGCAGGGGCACCATCCTTTGCGCACAACATACATTGCTTATGTTAATTTCATATTTTCGAAAATATTCTTTAACAGCTTATAGATCTCCCCTTTGTGTCTATCCCCATTAATTGACTAAAATGAGTTCCCGGCTTAGTTTGCAATTAACTGCATTTTCACACAACACACTAACAGGAGCGAGAAGTTGCTTGGCAGGGAATTGATTCATCAAGCTGCAAGCTAAACTTGATCTTATTTCTTATAGTGAATAACTGATTTTAACACCTCAGTCACTGCCGTAATAATTAGTTCGTCCCTAAGTGTGGGGATTGGCGTTTGGTGTGATCTTAAGAGCAAGTTGATAGGACACTTACAGGCCATCAGTATCTAAAGAGTTGCCTAAATAACTGCCTGGATAAGGTGGTTTAAAAGTCCCATTTGTTTGTAATAGCTTTTCATGGCCTTTTGGAACAATTCTATGGGCTTGCCTACATTTCTGTTCTGTCTTTTCTCTATAAGTTCATTAAGCTTTGATGGCTTCATTGCATCATTCGAAAATATTTTAAAGCAGAAGAAACACAGGAATGTGCATGTTATCTGGGAACTCAATGAACCCACATTTCAAGTAGTTTTCCTGATATTTCCGTTATTTTGGGGTATTAATATTCTCTTTTGAAGCTTTCCCTGTTTCTTAAGAAAATCCAGACAAGTCCATAAGACCCCCCCCAATCCAAATTTTCAATCCAGCAACCCCCTGGTGTCTCCAGCAACCCCAAGGGGGTTGGTACCAACCTTGTTGAGACCTACTGGGCTAACTTATTGAAAATGATCATGAGTTTCTTGAGGAAATTTTTTTTTGGGGGTCTGTCTTTTAGTTTTTTAATTTTGTCTGATGCATAGCTTTTGTTAATTTCACATAGTTTAAAAAAAAACAAGCTGTTCTTAACTCTTTTATTTCTAACAAAAAAAATATTTTTTAATTTTGTGGCAAGTCCACTTCTTTGAAAGCTTACTCCAAATTCAAATATAGCAATGATAATAAAATGAATGGTTTCCTTTATTGTTTTTGAAAATTATTACAAGTAATTCTAACAAAAAGATGTGACTGTATTTCAGTGCCAACATGGGACAGGTTTATGAAGACCACAAGGATGATGATGGGTTCTTGTATATCGCATACAGTGGGGAGAACGTATTTGGCGTTTCATAGTGCTGTGTGTCGCCTTGGAACATGTGTAGTGCTTAACTGAATGCTATTGGATGTTGATGGTGTGGACAGAGCAAGCTATTTTTTCTTGTTTTATTTTATAATTCACTATTATATTGAATTGAAAAACGTTCATAGTAACAAACCATTTCAACTGTGATGCGTTTATGCTATCTTTGTACAGATGTGACAGTGTTATTGATATTGTGCGGATTGTGTGAAAAGTTGCATAAACAGTTGTACCATTCTTTAGTTAAAAATAACATTTTAATATTTAAGAAACTACTTTTAGTATAGTGGTTGTTTATTTTGTGTTGCCTCAGTCCAAATGGTCTTTTTAGTAAGTGATTTTGAGAAAAATAAAGAAAAGGTGTGAAGGGTTGAACTGATGATGTATTGAATTTGTGCTTATTCCAATCCAGAAATCAATACTAGTTATAAGAGGAGGAATAAGTGTTTAATACCTATTCAACTATTTATTTAATTATAGTTCAAAATCTATATTTGGGTCATTCCAAACAGGGTTGTTCGCTATGGACACTCGACTTGATCGACTCCTAGGTGTCTATCTCCAAAACTTGGTTGACATTTCTGTGGAATGACCCATTTATATAATTCACTATAAAAGTTTGATTAACTTAAGTGTCTCAAATATGTTTATATTGAAATATATACTTTCATTCCATCCACTCCATATTGTCTCATAGCATGAGTGTATGGTATGCTATTGTGTGCAACATTTTAAGTTCTAAGCTTATGTGAGATTTGAGCATTTATATTTTTGCATTTTAAGGGAAATCAATCATTGGCATCTGTTCTGAGGTACGTCTGTAGTCACAATAACAAAAGAGACTGTTTAAAATACTAAAAAATTAGTAAACATGTAAATTATTTTACAAAATTTCATTTTAAGTTTTCTATCTTCTGCTTTTAGATTTCAACTCTTGTTTTTAATTTCACTTTATAAAAAGAATGAAAAAACACTGTCAAAATTGTACTTAAAAGAGAACACCAGTAATTAAGTTTGATTCCCAAACAGTCTTTGGCTTATAAAGGAGTTTTTTTTAGGTAATTACTTAATTTTGAATAAGCTTGATAATTCTTTTTTCATGTATGGTCATTATTCTTTAATGAATAATAAAATAAAGTATGTGACATATTATTTTGAAATGAGGAACTAATGAGACGTTTAATGTTGTCACCAATTTAAAGGAGGTACATTAGTTTGGACGGCAGTGGGTCAGTGACGGCAATTGATTAAAATAGGAAAATGTAATAACAAAAATCCCATAAGTCAATAAGATGATGATTGAAAACCAACTTGTTCAACCTAAAACTAACAAACTTGGTGACATTTCTGGGAAAATATTAGAATAATTTTCTCATTATGACAAGATGTGTCACAGAGTTAGACTCTCATTTTTACTACATGTGCAATATGTAAGAATAAGTTTATTTTTCTGTTTGTTGTATATTTTTTTTTTATCACATATTATATTATGATTATATATTCTTCTTTAAAAGGCCTTTTTGTTAGTTTTTTTCAAAACCTCTCTCATTATGCTATTCAGATATATATTGCTAAATAATTAGTTTTAAGTGTTATGTTAATTCATAATAGAGGAATCAAGCGGATGATTGATATAAAAACACAATGGCAATCTAGTCTTAATGTTATTTTTTTAAATACTAGGCTCATGGTTTTGAGTTAGATACAATTCCTTTTCAAATTGCAATTTTGTCAAACGATAGAAACAGAGTTCTTTTGCACTGATAGAGTCAGGTTTTGGTTTTGTTTAAGCGAAAAATTCAGCTTAAACTGTGCTGTATTTTAAAAGAATTTTGAGTTGTATGCTCAGAATGGAAAGGAGAATGAAAAAAGGCTTTTTAGCAGTACAAAGGGACATAATTAAAAGGGTAGTTCCTAAAATAAAAAACCAAACTTGATTACCTACCTTTATTTAAAATGTTACATCAGAATGATGTAAGAATATTTATTGAAAAGATTGGCTCAGGAAAATGTATCTCTTTTCAGAGATATCTGTTGTTTGTTTTATTTGTGTGTTTAAATCCTTATTCTTAAATTATAATATGTTTTATAAATGGAAAGTGGGTCAGCTATTTAGGAATGTGTTAATGTGTATAGACTATATGGTGAACATGTGTCATATAATGAACTCATTCCACACACTGTTGCATTGTGGGACTATGAATAGCCTCAAATTAACACCCCTGATTTATGTCATTATCAAGATGTCTCCATTTTCCAATAAAGTGCATGAAAATATATACATATCTACTCATCAGGCTTTGATTTTTTTTCTTATGAAGAAATTAAATTGGATTGTCTTTGTTAAAACCTATTGCTTCTGTTTTATGCCCAAGAGTATTGATATTTTTAGTTGTCCTGAGTAAATTTGTCACTCAATAATGGAAGGAGTCATATATAAAGTGAATCCGTGCAAATCCCTTTCTGAATTCATTTAGCCATATAACAGCTGAACAATTTAGAAAGTTGTAAAATGTCTCATAATGTTTAGCAAGAAAGGAGTGGAAAGAGGGCGCTGCCGAGAAAGAAAGAGAGCTGTAGATAAAGTCTGAGAATATAAAGGACAAAGACATGCAGTAGAAAGGAAATTATCAAGGGAAAAAAGAGACTGAGAGGTTGATGAAGGGGGATAAGAATCAAAGAAAGATTGACATACAGAATTACGTTGTTTTAACCTTGTAGTCGGGAGGAAATCTTGAAGAAGGTGGCAGTGGAGAATATAGTTTGTGGTTGATTGTTATAAGTTTCTAGGGGTCTAAACTTATGATTTTCAGAGGGTGTGCTACAGTCTTGCTGATGCAAAGATTTTAAATGGCCACCGTCATATTGAGTGTTAACATTCAAAAACCATTAAGTGATATTTTTTTGAGATAATTGTAAATAATTTGATAGAACAGAAAATGCCTCAGAGTACTCAGAGCATCAGTATACCAAATTTAAACAAGATTATACAGTTAGCACTAGAGTTATTTGTCGTGAAAGTTAACAAAAATGTAACATTGAAAATGTTTTGCTTCCATTATAAAATTTGAGGGTGTTATATAAATAAGTGAAGACTAGAATAGCTCAAGTGCTATGCACATACTAAATTTGATAGCTCTATCATGTTATTTGGGAGAATTAATTGTATTTACAAGATAGCCAACATCACATAGTATCTGAAAAGAAATTCCACAACTTTTTGATGAAATGTTCAAAATTAATTGAAATTAAGATGTGATTTTTTGATTTTAAGACTTGATAAGATCAATTATAATTTGAAGATAAAAAGTTGAAACATTAAGATAAAAACTCATGTCAAAAACGATATTGCTTTAAAAAAATCCAAGACGGCCTCCACACTCCAGGATTTGCTTGAAATCTTATAACCCATGAACTACTCAATTTGAAAAGATCTCATACACATACTGGGAGAGAAGACATAGTTTTACACATAATTCACCCTTCTTGCCTGTTTCCAAGCGTCCTAGCTCCTTGATGTATACAGTTCAGCTATTGTTCTGCATGTAGCACGCTCATTTTTTAGCTGGTTCCTCAACAAAAACCGTAAAAACAAAATGATAAGAATCACCTGCATAAGAAACTATATACTAGTTTTTCGTCCGTTTTTTGTTGATATCTGTAGAAGAAACAAACACGCTGTGTTTTGAAAGTGTATTAAATTCTAAAGATTCTTTGACAGCGATTGTAGAATATATATGTACGTTGTATATAAGCATCCATCAAGTCGAATAAGCAATGTCGTAAAAAAAAAATCCCACTGTTGACATTATTAACCATTTCAAAATATAAACGAATGCTACATCCCCTTAAAGAGAGTCTGTCTTGCATCCATAACTTGAAATACTAGTCTGAGACGATTGGTAGATAACACTTGTGCACCAAAACGAGATGATTTCCTAATGAATTTTGTCTAAGGGACAATTTACAAATTACGTCAACTAGTAAGGGGTGGGGGGGGGTTGAAGGAAGACTATTTTCTTATATAAAGTGTGTCTAGTATAAGTTGACAGGGGGAGGGGGCTAATTTTGGTTAACTTCATTTGTTAATGGTCCGTAATGAGATAACTTAAAGCGCTTATTATCAAAGTGAGTTGACAGAGTAGAAATAAATTGGACTCAAGCTAACTTCTTTTTCAATAGATTATGAAACAGCGATTATCTATAAGGATTGAAAGAGTCATTTAACTCTGACGGCACAATTAGCTTAGCAATGTGTGATTAAGCTAGTTGATGTTGAGTGTAAAAAGGGAAGTAATTATAAGTTTTTCTTTGCAAGGGAAGAAATTATGTTTGTTAAGTAGCATAACTGTTATATTGGTCAGAACAAAAACAATGGGCGTTGTTATTCCTATCAAGAATGTAAGAATAATATATATTAAACAATTATTAATTACAATTTATATTTTCAAGTTAAATTTGTGTCGAATTTTAAAATTATTGTATTACATGAATACTCTATGAAGCTGAATTAAACCATAATTTCTATCAATTTTCGCTAATTTTGTTCTCATGCTTAAGGTGAGACCTAAGTCATTGTTAAAAGTTGAATTGTAACTTCAATTTTTGGTATGACTTCAATTCTCGTTTTTGTCTGAATGATAATGTCAGGTGACTATGGGAAGTGTGAAATGGAGTTCAATTCTGAGAGAATGAGGGGAATATAAAAATTATTGAGCAAATGCATTCTACGAATTTTTATTGATAATACAAATTAATTGAATATAAAGAAAACAAACATTTTGGTCTTGTTTTGTTCTGTTATTCGAAAAGAGACATGCCGAGGGAATGGTCTCTGTCTTTACACGCTCCAGCAACCTTTTCTACATTCCCTTGCAACCTCTCCTGACACTTAGATACGTCTTAACTCTTTCTCCTTTTCTCCCTAACTACTTTATTTCTATTGCATTTTAGACACATAAGCATGTCATGATTTGATTAAATAATGCAGAAATGATTTAATTTTAGAATAATAGTGTCGCTAAGTAAATTAAATGAACCAACTATTTTAAACAAGGGATGTAACTACATAGTCAAAATCTAGAAAAAATATATGAAGCTACCGCCCTTTGCTTATGACTTATCAATTGTTTTCTGCACACAATGCACAAAGAAAGTATCCCCCCCTCCTTAATAAGATATCTTTGATCGAAAAAGTTGTTTGTAAATAATTATCATGGAGGAAAAACATGAAATTATCTTTTGATTAAATCTGTATTCAACGAGAAAACGAAATTATTAAAAGAGAACTCTTGAATGCAACCAATAGCCAATAATATATGACGCTTAGAATATAATCATTACTAAAGACAATGACAAGACAGATGTAAATTCAGACAATGAGAGTATGTACTCAGACAGTGAATGTGAATAATGGGATACTCCTGATGATGAAATTTCTGATAGTCCTGAGGATGAAAGAAAGAAGTTCCGTCTTGTGTATAATACCGTAGTAAATGCACAGACGAATATGTGCACGCTCTTCATCGTATTAAAGAACCTTAACGAATTATTATGATGTTACGGAAGTTTAAGGCAGTTTTGCCATTCTTGAAACCCCAAATGGAAAAGATGTTCAGAAGCATGTTGTGTACAAACTAACTTGTCCACAATGCGAATCGTGCTATGTCGACCACATAAGCCGGCAACTACAATGTCGCTTCCCTGAGCATGTTTCTAATAAGGGTCCCATGAAGACATCTTCAAAACTGTGAGACTATAATTTCAAAAAACGAGGTTCAACTTATTGCTTAACACCAAGAGGAGAAGAATATTTGTTGACTATAGAAACTTTATTCCAGCATGGAATAAAACCTGAGATTAACATCAAAGAGGAATACAAAAGTAGAGCACTCAACATCAAATGGTATTGGTAGAGTCTAATACTCTTTGTGTAAATTGAATGATATGCTATTATTATTTTCTAGTTGAGCTATAATAGTAATTGGACGTGTATAACTTCTTGTACACATTTTGATTCATATAACTTATGTGTTATAGTTTGTGTGTATTCTACAGATTCTGATGATGAAGTTAAACTTCGAAAACATCGAAAGATCTCCATTTAACAAAATAATGCATTTTTGTTGTTGCTACCCTACAATTTGAACAGCAAACAAAATATAGTAAGCAAACAGAACCCTTCTAGAAGTGACTACTTTAGTAGAATCTTTCAACTTAGACAGAAAGACGGTCAGTGAAGATGAGATACATACTTTGTTATGAGCACGATCAGTGTTCACCAGATACTCACCCGCTAATACATTGGCCTTTGACCTCACTAGTGCCCTGAGCCGTGAGTGTTCAATGAGATTGTCAGCCCAACAAAAAGATGGGCGTGACTGGACGGTGATTGGGTCTCATGTAATATAGGGATTGGTGCTCGCTTCATTACAACAGGGACTTGAAAGGCGGACACGTGTCTTTATCAATATTTGGACAAGAATAAGTTTTATAGGAACGTTACTTGTGCTTTTACGCTGATTTGTTTCATGTTATTTTGAATGAAAAAACGTGGTTCGTCGGCTTTTATGTTCGGTTAACGAAAGCACGCAACTATATGAAAGCTTCTTCCCTTTTTACACCCCCTCTTACACACAGAGTTGCATGCTCTTTTTTTCCTATCCGTTGTTATTGACACACACCCTTAAAATCAATGATAGGATTAAAAAAAAACAACTAGCAATTCTGTCGGTTGTCGTCCGAAAGTCGAGAGTTGCCAATAACATGTTCTCTTTACTTAATTCCCTGGACACCGTCCTGTTTAGAGAAAGAACCAAACTGTTTTAAACATAAAAGTGTTATAAAGAGTCAGTTGTTACTAAAGTAACTAATTGTCTTTTGTTAATCGAGTATCAGTTGTTCTATGTAATTAGAATCGCCGTTGTTCGTTGTAATTCGAGTATCAGTTGGTCCTTGGAGTTACTATCAGGTGTGCTTTGTTATTTTAGTATACGATTTTCTTTGTTATTCGAGCATCACTAAGACTTGTTCTTAGTTTTTAGAGTATTATTTGTCTTTCGTTTCTCAGCTGAAACAAGTGGGGCTATATGCGTACTGTTGTTCTTAAAAGTTGAATTAATGAATTAATTGACAAAGACAGATTCGATCATACAGAAAAAGTGGAAATATTAACGTTCTAGGACTATAAAAAGTTCGCTATACACCGGCTATAAGGAACCATCCATTGCATTGACAAACCATCATGAAAATAGCGTATCTTTTATAAAACATCGCACCAAGATCAATTAAAAAATATATTAAGGGCGGTAACTTTGTCTGTTTAACAGCAACTTTAAATTCACGAGTTACTTCCCTTGCAATGTGACTTCATGACAGCTTCCTATTATCGCCCATTCGCTATATGTAATGTTAAAATTGTAAAATATCTAAATTAATACAATGATCTTCACTTGATTTTGACCAATGAATAAGATGTAAAACGCTCGCTGTCTGGTCTTAATTTTGTAGCCTCGTTACTGCAACCCATTTTTGTCTTAATTTATCTATATTTTTCTTTCCGTCTCTCATGCACTCTGTAACTAGGATCTTTGTTACCATCTGTCAGCGTTTTTGACCGTTTACTTAAGAACATTTTTGGAGGACCGCAAAATTATGTGTCTTTAAAGACCAGGCCCGGTTGAGTCAAGGGGGAAGGGGTTAGAGAATAAACAATATGTCTGATTTTGAGCTATTTTCATGTTATTTGACCTTTAGGATGATCCTCGGCTCAATTTCCTGGTTTCAGGAACGAACTGCAGCCTTTTGTAGTTTTTATTTAAAAGCTACATCCTTGCCACATAAAATACAGAAATTTGAAAATAATTAAGCCACTACAATTTCTACAACTGGCATCGGAAAATTATCTCCACTGTCAAAAGATGCTAAATAGTCACCGTATGCCAAGTTGAAAATTGTCTCTGTAGTAACAATGA
>JAUUEB010503598.1:0-18272 GCA_032362205.1 Clione limacina | reverse complement strand
TTTAGGATCGGGTGGGGGGGGGGGCATGCGTGTCAGACCTGATTAATCCTGAAATCAGGTGGGCAACATCACATAATAATATAATGATTTTACTGTAGCAGTGCTGCCGAGTAAGAGGTATACAGGATGAAGCACCTAGCCCTATCAGAGACAGACTTATCCTAGGTCCTGTGTGTAAGTTAAGCAAGTAAAGATCCCTTGGTGGTCGGAAATTGATTGGAGAGTAGACAAAAAAGGCACAATCTAAGCAAAATTAGATGAATTAAAAAGTCCTGCCTTAGCCAATGGTTACTGAAGCAGTCTATGAGAATACTTTCTGACGACAGAAAGTAGTTGTTGTTTGGTCAAAGGAGAATCATAGTGTTTAATATCAACACATAAGGCAATTGGCTAATGCAACCTCAACCAACTAAACAGTAGATTAAAAGTTGACATCATTTGACCTGATAGCAATCAAACAAAACAAACAATGAAAAGATAAATATTTACTTTTTGAATATTTAATTTATTTTTTATTTCTTTATAGAACACCATGGCAATAGGAGGTAAAACCTGGGCTATTGATGAAGTGACATACGAGATCAGTCCACAAAGAAAACTGAGTGTAGGCAAGAAGTCCGCCATTGAACCACCCAGTGTGGTAACACAGCATGCAGTCCCGCCACGGAGGTTTGTGATCCTTAGTGCCCAAGGCATCCTCATCCTACAGAAACTGAGGCCAGTGGAGCAGCTCAAACAGCTGATGATTGAGTGTGGAGGACCAGATTCTGAGCAAGTCAAAGCTTTCTTTAGACTTCACAAGGTATAGATATTCATGACATTCTCTTAGTTGTTACTTCTTAGTTACCATTTCATCTTACTTTTGTTATAAAATAAGCCTCTCTTGGATGAAGAAAAAAATTAGAGGAAAAACTCAAATGCCTTTCTTTGGCCCTGCTTTCTTCCGCTTCATTCTAATAACATATTTTTATCTTGATTATAAAAATGTCAAACAGTTTATTTTTGTTAAAATATCCTATTTTGATATGAGTTGTCACAAAATAATAATTTGATATATATTTATATCCCAGATTGACCAAGCCTGTGCCACATGTCTTGTCCTTGCCTGTTCCAGAGCAACAGCTGACCAGGAGGTAACAATCTTAGATTCACACATTCACTAACTACTTTTCTCAACACATATTATTCTTAAAAGAAATATACATTTCATATCAACTTAACTGAAAGTACACAAAAGTATTTTCTGCCTTCAATTGCTTTTTTAATGGGATGTGAATGCACCTGTAAATTTCTCTTTAACATCAAGATGTACGCTGTGTTACATAAGTTTTCTATAAATGTATATTTATGTCAAAGATGATACAAATGTGACGAATAGCAACTAGTAACTGCAAAAACAAGAGTATTTTATAAGTTATAATACTCAATCTTTAACAGCAGTATTGCTATTGCTTACTTGAATAATTTCTCATGAAGTACATTATCTTCCTTCTTCCATTTGAGTTTGTGACTTTTTATGTTTGAACAATTTTTAAAAGCACTCTCAAAACAAGTCTCCTATGAGAAAGTTTGTGTGAAAATAGGGTTAAAGGGGGTGTGCATATTTACAATTTAAGAAAGGGTTTATTTTGCATGCTGATTTCAGTAGGAGCAGTGGGCACATCTATCAAAACATCATTTAAGCCTACAAGTGACATGGAGATTTTATAGTGTTTAGGGAGAAGAAGAAAAGATGACTATATGCTGATGAAAGAGAGATACCTTATGAAATTAGACACTTTTATTTATTAAAAGTTTTACAATGAATATTTGCAAGTAAACGCTTCCTTCTTGCAGGTATCTGACTGGGCAAGAATGGCCTTCTTTATGTATGGAGGAGAAGCCCAGTACAACTTTGGCATGCGTCCCCCAGGTCTTCAGCAGCCTTTCACTCCAGGTAAGCTTCTAGAATAATCACTGATCACTTTTTTGTAACTGGATATGTTGATACTACTGGCAGTAATTTAACTTAAACGACACAAAAATCTTACTTCCTAAAGCTTATGATCCTGATAAGAAATATCAGTCTAAGAATTAGTAATGATTTGAAAACCATGGCAGGTCACTTATGACGGATGATTCCATGCAGAGATGGTCTTGATTGTTTGAAGCAAACTTAATGTGAGACTTTTTTAGTGAAGAGTTAAAGACTCATTAGGCATTGCAGATATATACATGTAATTGTCAGCAAGTTATCTGGGTTTTACATTGAAGAAAACTTGTTACATTTGAATAACTTTGGGATCTGGGTTTTCATCTAAAGTGACAATTTTTCCTTTTCTTCCTTCCCAACCTTCTGCCATAAATTCATTGATGTAATTTTTCTATTGTTGCATTTTTATTTTTTAAAGCATTCCTTCTCCACTGTTTATTTACAGGATTTAGCATGATATGTTCAGATTTTAGCAGTACTCAGTACTGTCTAGTTATTCCTATAAATTTATAGATACATCCCTTGTGATTTGTTTATGCTCAAATTTTGTGTCATCATTTTTAGGACCGGGTCTATCCAGCACTGTAATGTTCAGCCCAGGTTCTATGGGTACCTCAATGATGCCAGGCTCCCCAATACATAGTAAGTTTTATCAGTGAAATTGTGTTGAGACAGATTGTATGGCCAATGTCTTATCATATTGAGTTAGTGTTTTATCTTAAATTTTAGTTTCTTATTGTTATCTGCTTGATCAAGAGGCTATCATGAGTTCGTTTTTAAATGTTGACATCCAACTCTTACTTTGGTAAAAAGCAATTGAAGAGGACTGATCTTGACTCAAAGACTACATTAAACACTTTTGCCTGGTCTTCTTTTCATTGCTTTTTAGCTTTTATTATCAAATATAGATACATAATTCAAAAAATGTATATCTTTGCATTTGTATAATTTGTTTTAAATGTCTTCTCCCTTTGTTGCTAATGTTTTCTTTAAACTGTAAACTATTCTTTAAAGCTAAGCTCACTGCTGTATTTTTTTCCGTTATTTTTTTATAGATCCATCACCCCTGCACATGTCAACCCCAGCACCACCTGGTATGATGCGCCAGATGCAACCAAACTTTGGTCAAAACGCCAACCCAACCTCTGATGTCATTTACTCAGGCAAACACAATGGAATCTACATCTACTTATGCAGAATCCTACGCCCATTTTGGGAATACCCAGTCTGTTCTGATTTTGTGTGTACAACCAAACAAGGAACAGTTACCTATGTAAGTCTGGCACCTGCAAGGAACCCTTTTTTCTTCTCTAGCAACTGAAATGATTTTTTTTAAAGAATTATCAACTATACTTTCTAGGGGCCATTTTATAAAACCCACTTTACTCTGGACAGTTTTACTGTTATTGACATAACTACAAATTATATTGGCAAGGTCAGTAAAACTACAGACATTGTTTCCTGCTTTGACATCCCAAATAATCTGTATAATGATTTTTCTTTCAGCTCACTTCTACATTCCACACAGAGGAGCTGTGCATGGCATTGGAACTAGTCAGAGACTTGTCAGATTTTGTTGATTTCAACTCAAAATTTGATATTGATTCACAAACAGATATGTAAGTCACCAGTTTGAAATATATTTAACTGTGAAATCTTGTTAAACTGCCTACTTTTGGACAAAGACAAAATGTCTCCGTCAAAGGTTGACGGTTCAAGGGATATCGTTATTAGATATAATGTTTTTCTATTATTCTCATATGTCATTGGCATTGGCTGACTCTGTTAGGCTATAAGTATAAGAGAAAGTGAGATTGATGTATACTTTTAATAGTATGCTACATAGGCATAGATGCACAACTTTCCTATTCATATATGTTTTATGTATGCATCTTATTTTTATTTTTAGTAGTGTTTTAATAGGGTACATGCCATAGAAATAGTTGGTGGTGGGCATCTCAATTATCAAGTATATCGTATATAGTTATGTAGTTACTTTTAGTAGAAAAACAAATTCATGTGTTAAAAAGGCCCTGTGTTGGTTCAGCAAGGTCTATATTTTATTTTGTTTCCTCTTTTTTCAAAAGATGATTTTTGATTGAACTGTTGTTGTTTTTGTTGCAGGTTTATTGGTGAAGTAGTAAAATGATATTTATAACAGACATTTGTCAAGCTGTATATATGTAAGATGAAAAAATAGAATGTCAAATGCAGTTTCTGTATATCGTCTAAATTGTAGCAAACATTAAGAATGTGCTGTCAAATGGACCTTGAAGTTCAAGGAATGCCATAATTGACTCTAAATGTTTTTTGCTTAGTGTTCTTGTGATTTAGCTGATCTTCATGCCTCATGGCTTTTATCTCTGTTTTAAGTTTAAATGTAGGTCGAGGTGGACGCTTTGATGGTGGAATGGATGAGCACACCAGGAAACGTCTTCAAGCCGAGGTACAGCGAATGGAAAAGATTTCTCTACAACATGTCCAAGAACTCCTGCATAGAGTAGAGGAAGTGCTTGGTCTGTGGCGGGTGTTGATTGATCATCAGTTCCATACTTTGACTGCTACCCTATCACTGGTAAACTAGTCTCACTCATTTTGACCTACTATGAATATATTTAGCAGTCTAAATATAAGGGTACCTTCTTAAGGCGGGTAGTGTAAACACCAAAGTGTTCAAATACATGAAAGTGTAATGCAGTTTGTGAACTAAAATTCAGTTAAATGACCAAAGTTGAATTTTTTTGTGTTGATACGAAGGGAAATATTGAATCAAACAAACAAGCAGATACAGTCAACAACAGATAACAAAACTATCAATAAACTGGCACAAGTCTAAAGTCCCAATCTTTTGGCTTTTTTGAAAATTAATTATGTCAGAAGCAAAACTATGTCTTAATGGGGGGGGGAAATGCTGGTCGTTTGGATTTTGGTTTAAGCGTTTGTTACTGTATACTCACAATAACAAAATATTTCATTTGTATTCTTAAATTCTATGAAAGTTCTAAGGTTGCTCAATCACTTGGCAAGGAAAACTTTTAAAGAAATCATTTATTTCAGCAATTTAA
Source organism: Clione limacina (assembly GCA_032362205.1). NCBI lineage: Eukaryota > Metazoa > Mollusca > Gastropoda > Pteropoda > Clionidae > Clione > Clione limacina. Next base: position 13,235 of record JAUUEB010503598.1, on the reverse strand, counting down.
AATTTAATTATTTATAATGATAATTTGAATCAAGCATAACATGAAGTCCCAAATGATACAATGATACATGTTTTTTATTTTTCCTTGAATAATTTTTTTTTGCTATTTTCCCAAATAACAGGAAATGCAAAATCAACTGAGGGCAATGACACTCAAGTCTATCGTGATTGGAGGAAAGGATGTAAGTTTTAACATGATTTTATTTTGTTCAGTTTTATATTCACCCAAAGGCTTTTGTTTAATGCATGAACAAAAATCTTATTTCTCAATTTTATTGTGCACACTATCCATTTAATGCTTTATTTTCATAATCTTTAAAGCTAATATTAGTTATGGTTTAACCGCAGATGATCATCAAAAGTTGTATTCGAAAAAGCACATTTTTCAATTCATTATTAACATTTTTCAAAATGATGGAGAATTTGATGTTATTTTATGATTTTTAAATTTTTGTCAAGACACAGTCATACATAATTTTATTTATTATTTCTCACTTCTGTTTCATATTTTCCAGATGTGCAGTACACTGGTTAACTGTTTGATAAACCGTTACCTGGATGATAATGCCACAGTAGACTCCATTAGTGCAAAGTTAAGAGAAGTTTGCCCCAATTTATACAGTACAGATGATGCAACATGCTCAAAGGTAATTTTATACTTCTTTGAATTGTTCATTCCACATGTTATTTGTATCAAATAGAGGCACATGTCATAGATTTAGAGGAAAAATGACATAGACAATTTTTGATACGTTTGTTGTTCAATCACAAAATAAATTATAGCAAATGTTGTAAGAAAGAAGAGGAAGGGAGAATTTGGAAATGCATCAGACTATTGAAAAATAAGAAGCTGTATTTCGGTAGTTGCTACAAAAATTTATAAATTAGGATCTAGGGCAATGAACTCCACCAAAATGATGAACATTTTTCAAAATTGTCTCTTCTTCCTCTTACATATTTCTAATATAATGGATTAACCAGCACATTCTATAGGGTGTACAGATTATAATTCCCGAAACACGCTTGTGATCAATGCCTTACTCTTTCTAAATTTTCCATGTCTTTTGTAAAGTTATAGTTATTATTTTGTGGTTGCTTTTATTCATGTCTTAACATTTCACTTGTTTCAGTCCAATGAGTTGCTGCAGGCAGCAAAGATCAATCAAAATGTAATGGAGAAACAACATCAGCTTCAGGAAGCTTTGAGTCTTTTGAAGGCAGTCAACCAACCTCTCAATCTGTCAGTTATTTGCTCCCAGCTAGCCAGTGTACACTTCTATCTAGGTATTGTAGAGTTGTGTCTGAATGAGGCACGCAAGGTCGACCCTCAGCAGGTGGCTATACACTTCTACCAACATGGAGAGCCACAAGACGACATCCAAGGCATGCAGGGATATGTGGCAAGGTGTGTGCTTTTAGGATTTCAAAGCTAACTGTCTACAGATTTTATGTTATGTTATTATGAAGCCAACATTAGCATGTTTTATATCAGCAAAGTTGTTTTTTGTGATGTATGTTCTTTGACATCTTCATTAATAAAATATGCATGTCACTGCAAATGTGAAACTTTTTTTAGATAGAATTCGGCATTTAAAGATTTTCTTGTGTTTTCAGTATAAAGTAAGGGCATGGAACTTGTTTTAACTCAAAGATGACTTGATTATGCTGAGTGCTGATTTACATAAATTAAGGAAAGTTAATCCTGTACATAAGCTTATGAAAAATCATGGTACTTTAAGACTAAGTCTGAAATCTTGTTAATTTAGCATACATTTCAATTCACAGTGCTTTTTGTTTTACATAAAATTGTGAATTCCTATTTCATTTACAATATATCTAGTACTCATAGGCTCACAGCCTTCATAAACATATAATAAAAATTGTGGACTTGTCTATAATCAGAATGATGCATGGCTTTTTTATAAGCTTTTAGTTGGTTTTCAGAACTATAATTTTATCCTTTTCTGTCTTTGTAGGATGGAATGTTACAAAGTGATCACAGACACATTGTGTTACCTGTGGTCAGCCAGTGTGAGTCACCCCCAAGCTCCCAGTGTACCAACTCAACCTGGACCACCTGCTACAGTAGAGAGTAGACCCATGGACCCACAACAGGCAGAAATATTTGTATGTGTTTTATAAGCTTTTATTGTTCATGCATATTCAATAACTTATTATTTCTAGATGTAGGAAAAGCAACATCTCTGACTTAAAGAAGTAAGGCCTCTACGGTCATACATTAGATAAAATCAAGTTTTGCTGTAATTGTTTGATCACTGCAAATTGATTGAGTATAACAGCCACTCAATATTAAGACATCTTCCCTAATTAAGTTTCAACCAATAAGACTTTACATGTAACTTGTTTGTCAATAGTTTCCACAGTAGATTTGTCTAGAGAAATTTATACATGGTTGCCACATTCTACAGCCCTCAGCAAGTGTTTTCTAAAAACAGCCCTCAGTAAGGGTTATTTTAGAAATAGCCCTCAGCAAGTCTTCTAAAACCAGCCCTCAGTAATTGTTTCTTAAACAGCCCTTAAAAAGGGTTGTCTAAAAAGCCCTCAGTTAGGGCTCTTAAATTTCTGTTTATAATTAGCAAACATAAAAGACATTTTGGAACTTTATAAATGATGAAATTGTGTAAGCTACAGATAAAATGAATAAGAATGATAGGTGAGATAGAGAGATTTGTGTGAAAATAGAAAGTAGTTAGCCTTTAAAAAAATATTCTTTATTGTTTTCAGAAAGAAGAAGTGCTTATAGCAGGTCTCAGATGTGAAGATCCACTGTTCCATGCTGCGCTGTATGATTGGCTTTTTGCCACAAACCATGCAGAGAAACTGCTTGAGGTAAAGTGAAGTCATGTCATTATTGATTTGGGTTTTCTCTCTCATGACTTATGTTCAAGGCATTTTTAGTAGATAAAGCAATCAAACATATTAAGAAACTTTGGTTGAGAACAATTTATACAAAGTATAATTTATATATTCTGGCTTTTTGAACCTATGAAAAAATTCAGTAAGCTGGTAGATTAAATGTTGACTGTTTAGCCATACACCTGATTATTAAAGTTATTTACCATTTGACAAAAAACATGATTATGTTTCGGCTGCGTTATGCATACAAATTCTTCTTTGTGCATTTCTTAAACCTTGAAGCTATCTTCTGTAAACATTGTTTCCTATAGAAACACATTGTATCAAATGCTCTTAAACTTAATGATTACAATATTCCATGTTACAGGTGAATACGCCGTATGTTGAGCAATATTTACGTAGAAAAGTCAACCTACAGACTGACAACACAAGTGCCCTTGATATGCTTTGGAAGTTTTATGAGAAAACTGAAAATTTCCCAGCTGCTACTCGCATTTTGGAGCAATTGGCTGAGAGGCATGGGTTAGTTTGTGGTTTTGTCTTTATTTTTCTTAGTTATCCCCCCCCCCCCATTTAATCTTTTAATCTACATTTAATAGTCTATATAAAAATGCTCGGACTAGATTTTGTTTTGTTCACATTAGGGTAATTCCATATGTATTCACGGGCGTAGATAGCTTGTTCTATTACCAAGAACATTGCGGGTTTAAGCTCTCGTCTCAACCATATTTTGTGTTTCAAAAACATCCCCTGTTGACTCTGCGGCCAAGAAAATGAGTAGCTTACCTATGTAGGTCAAGCAAAGTAAAGTCGGTGAGGAAAGCATTGACAAACTTCCTAAAATGCCTTTGTCTAAAAAGTCGTGACTCTTACTTCTGATTACCCGAAGCTCAGTAATGAATATGGGTTACTTAACTTCTATTTTTTACATATGAAATCATCAAGAGGATGGCGCCATCTCAGGTTGTGCTCCAACTTGTTCTTTGAGTTAGCTTTGTATTAAAAATGAACACGTGTTTAAATTCAGACTTCAACTGGGAGATCTGTTTCCACAAAGTTAAGGGTCAAGCCCTCTGTTTACACTCAATGAAAAATGAATAATTCTTCTTCTACTTGATCATTCCCTTTAACCTCGAACGAAGTCAACTGTTGTTGACTGAACTTTGCGTTAACGTACTGCTTTTTACACACTCATGTTTTTGCCCAACACATGTTTTGCGTTAACACTTTGGTGCTTCTCTTCGCCAGAGGGCGGCCGCTATCCATCTTCAGAAGTACTCTTTTTATTTAGACTGTCAGAGTCTGACAGTGTTTGGTAGGACATTTCTTTTTAATTTTGCTCGGATGATACTCTGAGCAACCACCAGGGGATCTTTAGCGTGCGACTAGTAAGGGGCCTACGTCTTATCGTCAGTCTCCGATAGGACTAGGTAAATGATCCTGCCTACCAAGGATCGTGGGACATGCAAATACTGATAATGAAATCTGTTTGCACGAGCGGTATGCACCAACCATATTCCAGGATAGCTTTACACATTTTTTATCTTGATAATGTGTCCATTGACGGGATTGAACCGGCAACGTTTTTCCAGCACCGCCTCAAGTTATCAAATATCGCTCTAAAGATCGTGTGACTAGACCACTAAGCCTTATGAATAATTTATAGGTGTCAATTCACAAAGAATTGCCTAGAATTCTTTTTACCTGGCAGGACTTGGTACACACAGAAAATTAAATATACTATTTTCCTTAAGCTGCTGCCAATATTTGTTGGGCAAGATAGGAGTATTTACTTTCTAAATTAACCTTTTTTGGATATTCTTCCTTCAAATTAAAAAAAAAATAGATTTTAATGTGTGCAACATTTCACACAGACTGTGTTATTGTGTCAGTTTCTGATATGTTAGGTTCTTGTTTTCACTTTGTTTAACATATAAACCTATGCTGCATCCAAATGATGGCCAGTAATTAACTTCAGAAGAGACGATTTTATTCAGACTGCTAGAAGGTCAGTTGAAAAAAAGCCAAGTATGCCACAATATAAGACAAAGAAGCCATTTTCAACTGTTTTCATTAATCCACATGGAAGGCTTTTGATCTAAAATATAGAAAAGAAGTCATACTCATAGATTGGTAATCTGTTAGTATAGCTCCACTTTTGTTTGTAACAATATGCTCATAAAAGCTTATTGATCTTGACCTTCTCTTTGAATAGGTAGACACCAAGCCAGCACACAAATTAGACTTACAGCTTAATTTTTAACTTAAAATCTTCAGAATTTTACATAATTAATATTTTTCTGCCATCCTCAGTGCTAACATCAACCTAACCCAGAGGCTGGAATACTTGTCCAGGGCAGTCATCTGTGCCAAGAGTTCCACTTCCAGGTTTGGTACGTCTGCTGCTGGGGATTTCCTACATGAACTGGAGGAGAAGATGGAGGTATGCAATTGAAAATTCTTACATTTTGATGATAACACAACTCAACAAACTTCATTTATTTATTGAATATTTATGTATCCTCTTTCTTGTACAGTTCACAATGCTTAACCAAAACCCAAAGGACCTTATAGACCTACTTTTCCCCCCGGTTAAGACATATTTTTCTTCTGGAATAGTAAATTAACAAAGGAATTAAAAGATCAGGGTCTTAAGAATTATGCTGGTTCCAGCTGGTTCATCAATTGATAGTTTCGGTTTAACCAATGTTAACTGTATATACCTGATTTTCAATGTCCTTATCCTTTTATCCAGAACAAATTTTTTGATAGATAAGTTTTTGTGAACCATTAATTATTATAACCTTTTAAATACATAATTTTATTTTTATTAATACTTTTAAGGATACAATCAAGTAAGATTTGTCTTTTGATTCTCTTAAGATGTAATCAATAACTGTACTTCTGATATTTCCTAAGGTTGCCCGGCTCCAGATGCAAGTTTACAAGTGTTTGTCCAATATGAGGAGCTCTCCTGATGTGGAGGCAGCAAAGAACAGAATGGACTCGGAACTTTTGGACATCACTTCTGTAAGTCGCAGTTTTGTCCTTCTGTAGTTTTGATGTATATAAGAGATATAAACTTTTTTGAGCCCTTCAAACCACAACCACTGGTGACCGGGATAATTTTTTTCTTCTCTTTTGTAAAAGAATCAATTTAATTTGAAAGAACTTAAAGACCAAAGAGGGAAGAGAAATAGGAAATGGCTTTTTTTAAATTCCTGTTTTGTTGGATTATGCCCCTACATTGTAAAGATTATTTTAAGTAAGTGATCACTTAAAAGTGTAAAGTCCTTGGATTTTTTTCTCTTGTAAGTTTAAATGCAAATAGTCAATGAATTTGAATAAATATTACAGGTATTTATTTTTCTAGCTATTGTTATTGATAACTGTTTAATCCTTTTGCCCCCTCTAGCGCTGACTTGAAAATCAAAGTTTCGGTATGATTATACTATGAATGAACCTTACTTTTGACCTTTGTGTGATCAATTCCTTTTGTTTTTGCAGTTGTATGAGGATTTTGCAGACAGGTTTGACCTTCATGAAGTAAAGCTGGCCATTGTACATTGTGCAGGGTTGTATGATGCTGCTCTCATTGAGAACCTTTGGCAGAATGTCATAGATAAAGGTAAAGACAATCATGTTTAATGTCTTTTGTATCTTAACCCTTTCAGCCCGAACGGACGGTAGTAACGTCCGCTCAGACTTCGGCTAAACCTGATCGGTCCAGCGATTAAATGCAGTAAATTTTTAAAATTTGAAATTTTGTAAAAAGAATTTAAAATTTGAAAATATTCTCAGAAAAAAATAATCTAAGCCCACATCAAACTTTGTAGGAAGCACTATCGCCAGTATTTTATAGGGGCAAGAGACTAAGTTTGATAAAATTTGAGGGCCAAATTTTATTTAGGCCAAATTATAAAGCTAATAACTGACCAGTCTGTGAAAACTACTTCTTTTGCCTTGAAACTTCATGTGTACACTCACAATTGCATAAAGTTTCATAAATAAATGGAACAAAAATCTGTTTTTGATATTTGTATTTTTTGGGGCATGATTTCTTTCAAATTTTACAAGGTTAACCTCCAATATATTTGCTTGAGTTGTGTGCCCCTGAAGGAATGAAAACTGATTTTTGTTACTTGTTTCTTTACATATTCTGATAAAGCATTCTTTTTACTTTCCAACAAGTTATGTCTCACTAATGTACCTATATTTGTTGCAAAGTTATTTCAAAAAGTGTAAGCCATACTCCTCTCCAATCTAAGTGACTGAAAATTAATTCTGTCCAAACGCATTTACAAATACCGGGCTGAAAGGGTTAAGGATGAAGAAACACAGTTTAATAATGTGTATAAGGAACAACGGAAAGTTTTGACAACCAAATGTTATTTCTTAAGCGATATTTCCATAAACAGAGAACTGCATCAATCCATGCCTTTACTTGTACTTAGAGCGGAAGAATTAAGTGTTTTATGTATGTACAAAGACATGTCGACCAAAGCCTGCTTTTTCCCAAAATTTAAATGAAGGACAATTTTTTTTCAATTTGTTGTCTTAATTGTTCTTCCATCACATCCTCCTTTATAACTAAGCAACAATTGAATTTGTCCTCATTCTCTTTCTTAAATGACTTCAATGTCTTCTTTAATTTCAACTTTCTATCAATATCCACTAATCTTTAGTTTTTATTTAGCTAAAGTAATTTGCTTTAGTTTTCATATAAATGTTTATCTTCTAACAGAAATTATCAGCACATCACAGATGCCGATGAACGACAGGATTACCAGTATTAGCAATAGATTGAGTGCCATTGCAAAATTATACATCAATGCTGAAAGATATTTCCCTGTTGGTGAGTAACAACATTTATTATGAGGCTCTTCAAAAGCACTTTTTATGAGATCTTTTTATGGAGGAAATGTAATATTGTTAAATGTTATTCAAATTTCCAAACAGTTCTCAAAATAACTAGAAGCAGTCTTACATTTTTTTAAATTTCTATGTGCATGGTTGCCACATTCTTCAGCCCTCAGTAAGTCTCTTTTAAAAACAGCCCCCAGCAAGGGTTATTCTACAAATAGCCCTCAGCAAGGGGTCTTCAAAAACCAGCCCTGAGTAAGGGTTTCATAACAGCCCTCAGTAAGGGTCTTCTAAAAACAGCCCTCAGTAAGGGCTCTCAAATTTCTGTGGCAACCATGTATGTGGCTTTATTTTGGATACTCAAAATAATTTGAAAGAATGTACAAACTTTTATTATATCAATGTCTTAAAATCCAGCAAGAAAGTCGTTAAAGGAAAATTATAACTTACAACTGTGTTTCACACACCTAATCTGTGCCTTATCTTCTTAGTGTTTTTTTAATAATGTCTATTTAGTCAATATTATTGCTATGAAAATTACAGAGATTTTTACATTTGTGTTTAATTTTTTTTGGGGGGTGATCGAATGTTTCATTCACTAATGTTTCTGTTTTTTCTTTGTTTTCAGCTCTGATCCTAAGGTACATGGAGGAAAAGTCATGTGAACTCAACCTTGACCATCATTGGGTGTTCATGCTTATGTTAGAGGTGGGTGTGGCACCAGCCAGGCTGTTGGAGATCTATGACAGACTTTACAAGTCAAAGGTATGGCAATGATAGTTTACCGACATTTTATCCCTCTATGATGATGTAAATTCAAATCCTGAAAATATTTTCGAGCAAAAAATGTTTCCTGCTATCTCTATGTTAGAATATCATGTCTTGATTTAAACAAATGCGAAGATTGATAATACAGAATACAAAAATGACAAATATTTCCTGTTAGGGTTCATGCATAGTATACATCCAGTGTTGTTATTGACCTTGTTGATAGGCTGTTTGACACAGGTTTAAGTGGTCAAGGGTTTGTATCTAATCAATGTCTGTTTTGTTAAAGAGAAAGTTAACATACCAACCAGGTGACCAGAATAAAGGTATACCTAGAGGAAAGCAAATATCATCAACCTTAAGTGGAAGTAGAGTATTATCCAGAATTCATTTGACCTCAAAACAATTTAAGCAGATTTGGCAGGTGCATGTATTTTGATTGCTTTACTTGTTCTATCTTATAAGGGCACTTGTGAAATATAGTGTATTAAGTGTCCTGTTAATCCAAATTGTTATCATGTTATCTTTGACTTATCTTGTTTGTGTCACTATTTTGAGCATCTTTTATATCTCTCTGACTTTACTCCTTCTAAGGTAACCTAGTACACATATCTGAAATCTTTCTCAATTTATGGATATTATCAGAATAGAAATAGAAGGATAGCATCAATTTAACCTTTAAAGAAAGTAAACATTACTTAACTAAGCCTTATAACTTTGCTTTCTCCCACAGGACATGATCTGGCAAACTCACCACAAACCACTTCACGTTCTGGTCGTGCTACAAGCCTTCATTGATAACTTGGCCAACAACCCAACCTTCATCCCAATCACAGACAGGAAACGTCTGATCATGACTTGTCTGGACACAGTGGCCAACTACTTGGTAGAGCTACAGGCCATCAGTAACACTGACCTCCATGTACGATCCCTGACCTCTAGCTTTAAGGCCACTCAAGCCAAACTGGATAGATTATAAAATTGTTACCTGTAAATACTTACTTTACACTATTTTATGTTAATATTTATGAATGTTTGCAAGTGTGAATGAGTACATTACTTTATAGAGATAATAGCATTTCTACAGAACTTTTAACTGAAACAATTTTCTTCTTTAATTCTACAAGAATGAGTTTTTAGAAAATGTTAAGATAAAGAAAAACAAAATTACAAACTCTTAACGTAACCACCTACAAGTACATTCAAACATCAGAAAATGTATTTTATATAAAAAGATTTGATTTTTTTATATTCTGTTTGATAACAGTAAAAGGCATTAAATGAGTTTGTTGCAAGGGAAAAAGAAGAAAACTTTACTACTTATTAAGAAAAAAACAGGTTTAGAATAATAGACAAATGAACGTGGGGTAATAAATTGCTCCTATCTTTAAGTATAACTGATTGTTGATCGAGTGGCTTAAAATCATAAAATGTCAGTTTAACCTGGTGCTTTTATACTGTATTGTTTTTTTTGCCATCAGAACTGTTCAGACTGAAATTTATGTTATTTGGGCTTTAATGTAAACTCATCAATGTCCCGATTGTACCATATTACATGTAAAAACAAATTTTGATTTTTTAATTGTTGTATACAAATGTCAACTTGAATAAAATTGTTTTTGATGCAAAAGTTGTATTCAGTCTTTTTAGTTGTATTCAGTCTTTTTCTCTTGTCAATGATTTTTTTAAAATAAAATGTTAGTTTCCTAATCATACTTAAATGTATTAAATACCATACATTGTATTTTTTCTTTGTAATGTCACCAGGTAGATTTCTATAACCCCACTAGGTTAATTATGTCAGAAAGTTTTATTTTTCTCACAAAGAAATTATTGATGATTGCTGATTGTGAGTGAGACCAAAGTTTTGCATTGTTCAATTAGTTCCAGCCCAGAACTATTTTGATAAAATGTCTTACCAAGTCAACAACTCTGTAATCACTATGTTGTTTGTATGCTTTGTTAACTATCATATAGGGTCAACTTTGGTTAGTTAAATAATTTTGCATTACAAAACCTGCTTTACTCACAAATGTTTTTGTTAAACAATTTGATAACTGAAACAGACTTCAAGGTGGCCCACTCTTGGCTACTCTTCCATTGAGTTCCAACTACCAAAGTGATTTATTGTCTTCAAATGAATCTGTAAATGAAAGAAAGAATGATGGTTCAAACACTTTAACATGATAATTTGTTTTTATTTGGGGTAATGTCTGATACATTCAAAATCAAAGATAACTGAAGTTTCTCTTTTTTGTCTGATATGGAAAAATGATCAAATTCTGACTACAATTTTCCCATTAAAAAGCTCCCTATAACCTTTAATATGGAATATATTTAAAAACTTTTTGCACCAATATACTAAAATGGTGTAGTCGCTGGAAATCAGTCAAACAATTTTTGAACTTGACAAGCTAAAGTCACAAATATTCAAATTTTGGTTGACTTTCAAAATTTGCTGTTGACCTGATCATATGCTAGTGCCATTGCAGAGTTTTGCAAAAAATATAACTCTGCCATGTGGTTGTTACAATGATTGTCTTCTCTAATTTCCACACAAATATAATTAGCCCTGACCTTGATTGTTAATATCTTTGCTTTATTTAGCATAGCGAAGTGTAATAGCCTCTATAGGCTGTAAAGCCTTTAGCCTTCTCATATTTTATTTCAAACTTCCAATGATCGTTTTTCACGTGATAAATCATAATTTTAAAGATGCAATTCTTTAAGATTGATAACAAATATTTGGTAGACACTTACCATTTTGTTTCCAGGCCTACATTAACATCTTTGACTGGCAGGGAATTCCAATGGTTAATAATTGTATTAAAAAAAGGGCAAAAATAATTTGCTTTGAGTGTGGCATTTATTTTGTTAGATTTAGTGCATAAGAGGGGGGGGGCTGCAGCTCAGCATGTAGTGTGTCTGCTTACCATGCGTTTTTCCTGGGTTCAATTCTGTTGGGTCATGATTTGTTATGTTGAGCTTAAATCTTGAAATACTCGTAAAGTGGATTTAGGCCATACATACAAATCCTGTTACCTATGTCCTATTGACCCATGTCATAACACTGAGTTCAGTCTTTGAATGCCATCAGAAGGAAAGGCATGTTGCAAACAACTACTTTTTCTACAAAGAGTCATGACTTTTTTAGTCCAGTAGACCTCCTAGATCTCAAGACATATATTTTATTGTACAAATACAGTTTGTCCCCTTTTTAGCCCTTTTTACAAATATTACGAACTCCAGGGGGCTGCTGCTTTTAAAACATTGCGCCAGCGTAATGCTCAAGCTTGAGTCATCTGGCTACCAAGAAGAAGAAGAAGAAGGTTATAAAAGATGTTTTGAATTTTTAAAATGCATACCACAGAAGCTGTATTTTAGTACCTTAGGTACAATAATACCTGAATTGTTCATAGTGCCCTTGGTACAAAATTTTTCTTTAATAAAAGAATTCACACCACCAAAATTGTATTATAGTACCTTTGAGACAATAATACTTTTAGGAAAAAACATGACAGCACCAGGGACCAGGGTACTATAACGACATACCCACCAGGATTATAGTACACGTCTCCCCTGCCCTTGCTAACCCTAACCCTAACCCTATATTCCTATGATCGAATCTTGCAGTATTGTGTAATATCTGGAAGTTTAAAACAAGATTTCATTAGCAAGGATTTTTGGGGCGACAAGCCACAGTGTGCACTATATTCACTCGCATGCTCTTGATGATTGTTCATCACTAGTTTCAAACTGTGTGCTCATTTAATTCAGTGTACGCACGTTAAACTTGAAAGATGCGAGTAATATTTTCTTGGCTACGACGGACAGAGAGTCTTATTGAAAGCCAGGCTATAAATAGCGTGGGTTAAAAAAATGATGTTTCTTATTTAATTACAACCCAGATGGCAGTCTTGATAAGTTTTATCTTTCGAAGATTTCCTAACTTACATGATGGGAATTTCTGGGAAATTAAAAATTTGTGTTCTCTTTTAAATGCTATAGATTGAAAACGAATTATGATAGAACAATACACACTAGATCTAGTGCTCATTGTGATAGAAGAACAATTTTTTTGGAAGGGAAATGATAGCATTCAACAATCATTCATTAAAATACATTAAATGTATTTTTAAACCATTATAAATTTAGTCAATTTTTTTAAAAGTGTGATTTAAAAATGACACAGCTTAGCACATATTGGAAATATTATTTTTTAATATTTTTTTAATTTTAACAAAAACATATAAAAAACTGTCATTCCCCTATGCTTCAAAGATAAAGATAATTTAATGTGAAAAATGGTATATACACTGGAAAAGTTAGATTTTACCCACATTGATTCAATGTGCTTTGTTTTGACTTATTGTCAACTGTCATAAGTAAGTATTAAAAAAGGAATGATTGTCATATTTTAAATAGCCCCCTTTTATTTGAAAAAAAAAGTTTTTTTGCTATTTAAAAGTCATATGACATTTGTACAGCAAAAGAACTCAATATGGTCTTTAATGCTGAAAGGAGTGTTCACATAAAAAAGCACCAAAATTAAATCTCCATGTCTCAATAATCAAAATAGAGGTAATGTATCATTTGCCTTTACCAATTAATGCCAAATTCATGGAATGTCATGTATTGCCACTATCATTGTGTGTCTGTTCTTAATTTTGGCCACTTTCCACTGAGTTCTTTATTTGTTTTATTCAAATTAAGAACTCAGTGGAAAGT